>JADRCD010043957.1:1743-21185 GCA_019843815.1 Montemys delectorum | reverse complement strand
TTTAATTGAAATAGAATTACATCACTTCCCCTACTCCCATTCTTCCCCCAAGTTACTCCCGTCAAATTCCACTTTCAAGTTGATATCCTCTTTTCCTTTTCTTATTGTTACATATGTGTGTATATGTATACAATATATATAAATATGTCCCACTGAGTCCATTTTGTTGATTGTGTGTATGGTTTCATGGATGACCACTCTGCATTGGACACTCAGAAAGGGGTTCAACCCTGGGAAAGGCTAACTCTCCTTCCAGTAGTCATCAATTGCCTGTAGTTAATTTTCTAAGAAAGAGACTGTACTGGCTAGTTTTGTGTGTCAACTTGACACAGGGTAGAGTTATCACAGAGAAGTGAGCTTCAGTTGGGGAAATGCCTCCATGAGATCCAGCTGTGGGGCATTTTCTCAATTAGTAATTAAAGGGGTAGTGCCATCCCTGGGTTGGAAGTCTTGGGTTCTATAAGAGAGCAGGCTGAGCAAGCCAGGAGGAAGCAAGCCAATAAGGAACATCCCTCCATGGCCTCTGCATCAGCTCCTGCTTCCTGACCTGCTTGAGTTCCAGTCCTGACTTCCTTGGTAATAAACAGCAGTGTGAAAGTAAGCCAAATAAACCCTTTCTTCCCCAACTTGCTTCTTGGTCATAATGTTTGTGCAAGAATAGAAACCCTGACTAATACAAATTGGTACCAGAAGTGGGGTATTGCTGTGACAACCTGACCATATTTTGGGGAGGACTGTAGAAGGACTTTGGAACTTTGAGCTAGAAGAGCCACTGTTAAAAACTCTATAAAATGCCTGTGGGAGCTTGGAAGATCATGTTGAGAACAGTGCAGAGATGGAGGCCTGGCTTGTGAAATTTCAGAGAGAAGATTAAAGACTCTTATCAGTGCCATGTTGTTTTAATTGTGAAGATTCTGTGGTTCTGGTTAGCTGGGGCTGAAGTATCGGCTATTATTAACAAGATACCAGAACTACTAAAGAGAGAACTTTGCATTACTGGGACTATTGATGCTGGTTAGCTGGAGCTAAGAAATTATCGGTGATTAAGAAGAGACCAGCATCATTAAAGTGACATCTTCTAGGAAGTGTTTTCTGAGAGCACAAAGAGGTTATGTTCCAGAGATAGCCAAGGTTGTACCTTGTGCTGCAGCAGGACTTGATAATGTGTAAGAGTCACCCAGGTAGTACTGGTTTTGACAACATGAAGGGGTCATGAAGAGCAGCTGAGGCTCGGCACAGTGAGAGGCCATGGAAGGCCATTGATGAAGGTGCAGCCTCAGTTTGTAATTGATGGCCCAGGACTGAAGGTGTCATACAAAGGAGTTGAGCCTTGGCACCGTAAAGACAGTCTATGAGAGGCTATTGGTAAAGCCTGGTTACAGCATTGTTTTGGAAATGCCAGTACCATGCAATGACCACCAAAGACAGCAGCAGCAGTGAAATATAGGCATCTGGATCCCAGAAGACAAGATGTGTGTTACAAAGGGCAGAATTGGAGAAGTGACCAAAACCCTTAAAAGAGCCCAAAAGATCGTAAGGTGGATCCTAGACACTGGTTTTGCTTTTGATTGTGACTGTGCCCTGATATTTTTCCCTCTTAAAGGAAGAATGTATTTTAGTGGAGCCCACAGTTAAGAGACTTTAAATCTTAAAAAATATTAAACATTTTAAATTGATTGAACTTTTAATATATAAAGACTGTGAGACTTTAGATCTTGGGAATAAATAAAAACATAAGGGTTGAGGCTTAATAGTGATGTGTTTGTATGTCAAGTTGACAAGGGGTCAATTGTACTGGCTAGTTTTGTGTGTCAACTTGACACAGGGTAGAGTTATCACAGAGAAAGGAGCTTCAGTTGGGGAAGTGCCTCCATGAGACCCAGCTGTGGGGCATTTTCTCAATTGGTGATCAAGGGGGTAGGGCCCTTTGTGGGTGGTGCCATCCCTGGGCTGGAAGTCTTGAGTTCTATAAGAGAGCAGGCTGAGCAATCCAGGGGAAGCAAGCCAGTAAGGACCATCTCTCCATGGCCTCTGCATCAGCTCCTGCTTCCTGACCTGCTTGAGTTCCAGTCCTGACTTCCTTGTGATAAACAGCAGTGTGAAAGTAAGCCAAATAAACCCTTTCTTCCCCAACTTGCTTCTTGGTCATAATGTTTGTGCAGGAATAGAAACCCTGACTAAGACAGAGACCCTGCAAATTTTTCTCCCTTTCCTGTTAACATGTCCATTAATGTTGCCACTGTCCTGATCTTTTCTTACGCAGCCAGTTCTGGACTGACTCTTTCACAGGAGACTTCTCGGCCTTCTTCTTACAGTCTTCTGCCCCCTCTTCTATGATACTCCTTGACCCACTGAGGCAAGAAACTGTAATGAAGATGGTAGGGTTGGGCTCCCTACAGTCAGTTCATCTCTGCACTGTGTCCAGTTGTGGTTTTTCTATGGTAGTCTCCATTCGCTGTAAAGACAGGCTTCTTTGATGAAGGGTGATAGCTACACTTGTCTGTGGGTATCAGGATACAACTTAGAGTATAATAAGGAAGTACACTGGTCTAGCAAAATGGGGAGTAGATTCTTTTCTAAGGTACATGGCCTCAGTAGCCCTGGGAAGCTGGCTAGGTTTCCAGGACCAGGCATGATTTCCCTCCTGTAGAGTGAGCCTTATGTCTAATAAGACAGCTGTTGGTTGCCACCAACATGTAAGTGGCACTTATTGCACCTCCATGTCTATATCTGTATCTGTATCTGTTCTGTACCTGCACCTACATCTATATCACCATCTATATCTATATCTATATCTATATCTATATCTATATCTATATCTATATCTATATCTACATCTACATCTACATCTACATCTACACCTACACCTACACCTACACCTACACCTACACCTATACCTATACCTATACCTATATCTATCTAATCTATCTTTCCATGCTGGCAATTGCTGTGCTTCATAGGTGTTGAAGCTGGGTAGAGCTGTTTAACTGTTTCCCTCCCTTGGCAACTTGCAAGTATTTTCTAGAACTGAGGAAACTAGATCACAGGAAAGAGGCTTTCAGGTCAGCTCCATTTTGGATCACCTGACTCTAATGTTCTACATGTATGGTGTCATCAGCAAAAGAGACTCACCTTCAACCTCTGAGAGGCAAGCAAGGGCTCCATAGATCATCTCTATTGTGTTGGGAGACATTTGAACCATCCTGATCAATCACTCAGAAGCTTTCCCATGCCGAGTACTGGGGATTGTGTTAGTCTATGATTATTTGAGGCCTAATCGAATAACCTCTTGCTGTGTGTGCCTCCTCCTTACTTTTTCTGTATTGGCACCTCTCCTGTCACAGTTGGAGCCCTCTCCATGTTTTCACTTTCTATCACCTGTATCCTGGTATTCTCCTAACCCTCCTTCTACCTATGGTTCCTTTTTCATTTCCTAGTTTCTATGCTTTGGGTTCGCTCACCCAATATAATATTTTCTAGGTCCATTCATTTACCTGCAAACTTCATAATTCCATTTTTCTTTACAGTGGAATGGTATTCCATAGTGAATAGGCACCACACTTTCATTAAACATTCATCTGTTGAAGGACATTTAGGCTGTTTCTATCTCCTAGCTATTGTGAATAGTGTAGCAATGAGCATGGCTGAACAAGTGTCTGTGAAGTAAAAGACCAAATCCTATGGGCAGATGCTACGGAAAGGTATAGCTGAGCCATATGGTAGATCTTAGTTTTCCTTTTTAAAAAAAAAAAAAATTGTAATTCTCCATGTTCATTTCCAGAGTAGCTGCACCAATTTGCATTCCCACTAACAGTAAATGGGGGTTCCTCTTTCTCCACATCTTCGCCAGCTTCTGTTCTTGAAATTTGGTGACCTTAGTCATCTTGGCTGGGGTTTTAATGAACACTTTTTGAGGTATTTCTTAGCTTTTTAAATTTCCTTTATTGATAACTCTGTTTAGATCCACAGTCCATTTTGAAATTGGGTCATTTGTTCCCTTGACTACTTTGTTGTTCTTTGTATATTCTGGATATTAATCCTCGGTCAGATGTATAGCTGGCAAAGATTTTCTTCCAAGCTGGGAGTTTTTGTCTTCACTCAATTGACTGTTTCCTCAGCTGTGAAGAAACTTTTAAGTTTTATGAGATCTAACTTGTCAATTGTTGGCCTCAATTCCCAGGGAAGTGCTCTTGAGCTCAGAAAGTCCCTTGACCTATATTATGAAAGGTAGTGCCTTTATTCTCCTCTAGGTGTTTCGGTGTTTTGGGTCTCAAACTGAAGTCTTTGATCCACATGGATCTAATTTTTGTGCAGGGTGATAGATATGAGTCTAATTCCATTCTTCTGAATGTAGACATTCTTAAACTAAATATTTTTGATAGCCCAATATTGAAACTCACCAATTATTTCTTCTGCCTGCTCAAACTTGTTATTGTAATTCCTCTTCTGAATTTTTCCTTTCAGTTATTAGACTGCTTCGGTTTTGCTTCTTTTTACAATTTCCATTTCTTTATTGATGTGCTAATCTTGCTCATGCATTTCTTTATTTCCTTTCATTCTTTGAGTATATTTAACAGAGCTGATTTAATATCTTTGCTAGTAGATATGATATCTGAGTTTTCTTAACTTTTCCTTTGGATGGGCCATACTTTGTAATTTCTTTGTATGCTTTACCATTTTGTTAAGATCTGCACACTTGGATTTTCTAATATTAGAACTCTGAAGATCACACCATCTCCATTCCCCCTGATTTCTTGCTCTTGGCTGTTCAGAAGCTGCAGTCAACCATGTGTCTAGAGACTTGTGCATGTTATCTTTTTAAAGACTATTTTTGTCACATGTGGTCACTGAAGTCTCAGTTCTTTTATCTGTGTTTACCCAGTGTTTTGACAGGTTCCCTCGAATGCCAGGAGCTCTTTCAAGTACTTCTTTTCTTCATTCAGGGCTTGCATGGATGTTGCATAGTTTTATCTTCTTGCCAAAGTTCTAAAAAAAAAAATTTGATGCAGACATTTTCTTCATTTTTCAGTGTATCTGTAGAAGCATGGGTGTTTATAGGTATTGAGTCTACTGTACTGACAATCATTTGGAACTTTTTAACCTTTCTCTAAGCATTCAACCAACCACAGAGTCTGTGTCTCCAGTCGGACATTACACGGACAAAGCTGTAGGCTTCTTGTTCTGTGCCTGGAAACATTTCAATATCTGAAGCTGAGGTGCTTTCTCCAGTGGAAGGATGGGGTTGTTCAGTGAATCTGAGCCAGAGCTCTGGAGAATGGATGGAATGCAGGGCTGACTAGAGACAGGGATGGATGAGATCATGATAATACTTGTAATAATATCTACCCTTTAAAGAGCCCTGACTACTGGCCTAAATGCTTTACATGTGCTTTTTATTTTACCCCCTTATCAGACTACTATTCCTACCCCTTATGGGTCTAGAAATGGCAATCTCTTGCCTATAGTCACACAGTTGGACTGGGATTGGACCCTAGGTTTTTCTGACCTCAAATCCTATGCCCTTAATGACAGCGAAATGCCTCTCCCTAGAATCTCATGAGATTTGTGCCTCAAATTCAGAAACCCTGGCCACCTGTCCTGTGGTCCTTGAGTAGATAAAAGAGTTTCTGTGACTCACACATATTTAAATTTGAATATTATAATTTAAGTTCCAGAATTACTATATAATTCTTTTGTATAACTTCTGCCTCTTAATCCTTTCATTGTATTCACACACTGCTTTTCTGGTTTCTGATAGTCATTTGCCCATTTAACATCCCCACTACTTTAGCATGTTTTCTGTTTTGTTTTTGAGACAGAGTCTCATGTAGCCCAGACTACACTCAAACTTCCTATGTAGGTGAGGCTTGCCTTGAACTGCTAATCCTCCTGCCTCTGCTTCCCAGGTGCTAAGATGACAAGCATGTAACATTGCATTGTATGCTCCTTTTATCATATTTAGAAGAGTTGGTTTTACGTCTCTGTGGTACATTTCTGACAGGCTGGATTCAAAGACCTTATCATTTCAATGTCCTTGCACTTGTGGAGTCCTATGTGTAATGTCAAAAAGTGACTCAAGTAGGGGGATCATTCAACCTGGATAGGGTAAATCACTGTTCTCTGCTGCCAATGAAGACAGAACCAGAAAAAGTAGCTGCAAACTTGAGTGGCCAATTTAATAACTAGTACTGTATAATGCTAGATGCTGTGATTGTCAGGCCCACTATCTGATTTTCTTCTTCACAGCAGCTTACAAGGTAGATGGAATTCTTCCCATCTTAGAGACAAGGACTCTAAAATTTCTGTGAAGAAAAATAGAGGTGGAGTATGGACTAACGGGTAGAAGTGAGACAGAAGCAACTTTAACCAAGGTGGTCACAGAAGACCTGTTGGAAAAGGTGTCCCTTGAGTAGATACTGATATTAAGCAAGGAAATATTGTGTGAAGGCTTGGGCTCAAATGTATTGAGCAGAAGAGAGAGTGAGGTCATGTCTCTAGAAGAGAGAAGGAGCTTGATGTGTTCAGAGAATAGCAAACGGGCAATGTGGCCAGAGAAGGGGTAGGGGTAGGTAATGAGATCACAAACAACATTTCTCAGTCACAGTTAAAATGTGAGGTTTGGTGGATTTTGTACCTCTTCCCATGTGTTTTGGAGAACTGAGTGAAGAATACATGGGTGGAGACATAGGCACCCACTGGGAAGCATACAGTCTTTGAGATAGACATGATGATCACTTGTACCAGAATGGTAAGTGTAGCTGACTGTGTGAAGTCAGTGTGGAGATGTAGTTGAGAGTTGGAATCTTTGAGATCCTTTGACAGGGGACTAAGAAAAAGACAGAAAGATGCCAAGCTTTGGCAGTTTGGATAAATAATGTGCCAAGTATTAAATAGTGGAAGACTTTGAAGGATGGGACAGATTTGAGGCTAAAGCACACATTTGGGTCTTAGGCTGAGTGACTCAAGTTGTCTGGATGTGCCCTCAGACTTTGCACAGTGCTGGACTTATTTCTAAGAATAAGGTACTTGGGGGAAACACTGAAAATTCTCTTGACTACAATCTTAAAAGATCCAAAGACAACCACTGTTTTGACTGTTTGGGGCCTGACCTGTTCTGATATGTGTCCAAGCCAGATGGCCCCTTGAAGTTCCTCCTGGTTTGAGGATTCTCTTCTGTGATCTATGACCCAGAGGTGGGAGCAGGAATTTTCTCTTTTAACTAACATTTTTCTTTTTCCACAGCCTGATCTCTTTTAGATCCAGCCTAATTTTTTACAGGCCTTGGGCTAATTTGAACAGCTGGCTTTTACATCTGGGCCACTGCCATCTGCACCAATTGCTTTGTTGGCTGCAGGCAGGATGAGGCTACAGCCCCAGGGCAGGCTGCAATCTCCTGAAGCTGCCTTCGTGAGGAGTCCCTGGGCTTGAGGTTGGGCACAGTCTACTACTTCTCCGTACTCCTGCTCAGACCACTGCCTGATCCAGTAGGCCCTGTCCTTCCAGTTCCCTGATAGGAGTCCTGGAGCTCAGCCTCCGGTGAACAGCAGACACTAACATCTCAAGTGTGTGTATGTGTGTGTGTGTGTGTGTGTGTGTGTGTGTGTGAGCTAGACATAAATATGGGGGATACAAAAAGAATCCACCAAGAAGAGAATAACTAGTAGGAGAGAAGTGAACATTAGGAGGGGAATCAATAGGTGTAGAATGCTCAGCAGAGAAAGTGAAACCAAGATATACAGGAAAATGCTAAAACACAAGGAGAAAGACATGACAGAAATGGGGGCTGGGGGTTTAACTCAGTGGTAGGTAATTAGCTTTGCACATACATGGTCCTAGAGTCCATCCACATCACTGCAAAATGAAAAATAGAAAAGACCCAAGGATATAAGCAGATTACGGAGATAAGAGAATGGTACACTTGGGGCGATGCTGTGTTTGGAGGTGTATGGCCACCAGTACAGGTGCTTCAGAATCTCACATTTCTAGCATTGTCAGTGTTAGAATAACCAGAGAATGGCTGCCAGTGAAGCCCAATCAGTAGAGCAGTCTCCTAGCATGCATGAAACCCTGGGTTTGATCCCCAGCACCACCTAAACCAAAGGCAGTGATAGTCCTATAATCCTAACACTCAGAAAGTGGAAGCAGGGGCATCAGAAGTTCAAGGTCATCCTCAACAACATAGCAAGTTTGAGGCCAGCTCTGGATATATGAGACCCTGTCTCAGAAGAAGGGGTGGGGCAAAAAGAGGAGAAGGAAGTGAGGAGAAAGAAACAAGGAGGAAATGGCTATTTTATAGGTCAGTCTCCCACTTTGTGTTCAGTTTTGTTTGGGCATTTATTACTGTTTGTTTTCTTTTCAAAAGGGATCTCTTATAGAGATCCACCTGCCTCTGCCACCCAAGTGCTGGGATTAAAGGCATGTGCCACCACATGTGACTTGTATGTTTCAATGTTAATGTGATAATTTTATTTTGTTGGCTTTTCTAATAGTGGAGATATGGCAGAGCTGAGTTTGAAAAGAATGACCCTGGAAGCCAGTGTGGGTTGGGGCAGGTAAGAATGGAGGCCATGTAGCCAGGAAGAAAGAAGTACAAGAGAATAGGTCCTAAATGGAGAAGGTCTGAAGTCTCACAGAACCAGGAGGAATAAAGCTATCTTTCCCTCTTTCAAGGTACAATGAACAAACCATACACATGTTCAACTAAGCATACAGAGATGCCTATGAAAGATGGGGTGGAGAAGATGAAAGGGAGGGCCCATCAAGGACAAGGCCTAGATTGGGGAACTTGACTTGGTCGCCTTTGGTTCTCAAGTCCAAGCACAGGCTGCATGATCCTGCCGAAGTCTTTCTTAGCCTTGGCCCTCAGTGTTTTGTCTCCAGCATCTGAGTTCTCTCAACACTTGGTCGACCTGAGTGGAGTTTGCTTGTGGCTCTGAACTGCTCTTTGTACCTTTGAGAACTCTCCTAGGAGTAAGATATGCACCAGAAACAGCAGTTCCAGCCACACATTGGCTCTGGAACATGATATACTGGAATGTCACTGCCCATGAACTTGGGCAGGCTGTTTTAGTCTCTTTCTGAAGATTCCATTCTCCACTTGCCTCAGAAGTTAGACTGAGTATGAAATGAGGGGAGGACACATGTGGAGAGGTCACTGAGACCTTACGGTTATTGGTGGTATCAGCCATTACAGTCCATTCAGAAGCTCACTGTGGCCACTTGGCCTGAAGAACGTCACTCACCCAATTCCACCTACACATCTGCCTTGCCTTCTACAGGAATTAATTCACAAAGGATAATGGCAAGGACTGCTCAGCTGTGCAAATCTTCAAACAATTCCCTTCGACACAGCAAACACCAGGGAAGGACCCTGCAGCATCTCTGCCGGCCTCTATGAAACCCCTAATGGAACAAGACTAGGAAATAGCATTTATTATGTAGTGAGTCTGTTGTATGAGCCACCACGAGTGATGTGGAATGAGGAACGTATTATGAGGATAAAAATGCCTACTGTCTTGGCTGCTGCTGAAGAACCAGACAGAAAGTGGTGGCTTTCCTCTCCCCAGCTGGCATCTGAGTTTGAAGTGGCTATAAGTGAGCAGGTTTGGCAGTCAGGAAGAAAATCTGGGCCTGAGGAGGGAAAGAGTGGGGACAAATGGAATCCTTCATCTGTTTCTTGTGGTTCCAAGCCTGGACTAAAGGCCGGCACTGTGCCTCACTCCACTGCTTCTTTCCCCTGTTCTGGACTTGTGGAAGCTCAAAAAGGCCCAAGGAGCTACACTGGCTATTGGATGGGCTACTATCCCATCTTCCAGAGCAGCTAGCAAGTGCACTTCAGCAGAGCCTCTGCCAGCCTTCAGCCTCCATACTGCTGCTGCTGCTGCTGCTGCTGCTGCTGCTTTGCCATTTCTGTCTTCTCGTGGTCATTTTTCTTGTAGCCAACCCTAGCCTGGAACCATGTAGTATAAGACATCTCCAAACTGTTTCCTTATAGGCAATCCGTTTGCACTCAAGAAATGTTTATGTGACCTTGGGTATATAAATATATGATGTAAGTATGCAAGTCGAATATTTACTTATAACAAGCCATAAAGAGGTGTATTTTACGATGATTATTTGATACACGTATCATTTTCTCATCTATTAAGGAGGAAAGCAAATTTTCATAGTAATGAGATTGCTCTGTTTGTTTTCTTTTCACATAAAGAATTCAGTCTTGGCTGATGTTTGATGCTGCAGAATGTAGAGCATCTCCATCATTTTCCAGTGTTGGTCGATATTTTAATTTTATAATTGTTAATGCTGAGGGCACTGCTTCATGTAAGTATGTAAATCAAAATGTCAGACGTATGTCAAAGGCTCTTTCAGATATTGTTGAAAAATACTCTCCTAATCCCAAGCCAAAATTCACTTAACATTTTTATAAGCCTCAACTAAGTAGCTCAAACAGCAATCTTCAAAATCAAACATTCTAGCACAATAAAATAAGAATAAATGCTAATTTAATTCTTATATGCTGAGGGATGACAGTAGGAAAATATTTTAATTTTTTCCAGAATAAAGCCTTTATATTTTTTAAAAGCAGAAAAGTTTGTATATGCAGTAAAAACAAACAAACAAACAAAAAACCATTGCAATCCATAACACACAAATCCATAACACACAATAGTCTCTGTGGTGGTTCGAACAATAAGTGTCCTCCATAGGCTCATACTATTGAATACTTGGTCCCAAGTTTCGAACGCTATTTGGGGAGGAAGTATGCCCCTTGGGGTGAGCTTTAAGGGTATATAGCCTTGTGCTATTTCCAGTTCACCCTGTGCTTCTTGCTTATGGTTGAGATGTGATCTCTCAGTTTCTTGCTCCTATTGTCATGTCTGTTATTCACTGCTGTACGTCCACACCCTGATGTATTCTTATCCATTTGGAACCAGAAGCTAAATATATTCTTTTTTCCCATAAGTCACTTTTGGTAATGCTGTTTTATCAGAGCAACACAAAAGTAACTAATAGAATCTTAAATCTGAACTGAGGGGTTTCTGGAAGTTCATTGGCATTACATAGTGTGGTCAACCCCAACTGTAGAGCGGCTAGTATGAGCTGGGTTAACCATGAAGGTAAACAGAGGGTAGGCTGATAATCACACTGGTAGAAAGTTGTAGAAATAAGATTTATCCAGAGTCAATTTGATCCTACAGCTTTCTGCTACATCATAAAAATGTAAAGCTGCCTTAATAGAAGTGTCAATGACTCTGGAGACCCCTAAACAGAGGGCACAGCCAACATGATGTTAAGGAAATCTTCATGAGGGAAACGGCATTTTAGTGGGGGTCCTAAAGATGCTTCAGGTTTGAAGACATGAATGTTGTAAGTGAGGGTTTCCTTCTCTCCTTCCTACATCTCAGGATGCAGGAGAGGCATAGGATGTAGTAGGAAAAAGGACTTGTTTCATTTGACTGAGTTGTGTAAGGAGCAGACATTGAGTGAGCTTGGAAGAGCCATGGATTCATTCATCTAGGGGTTCTTGATGCTTTTGTAAGGCAGTTTCTTGCTACATAGACCAGGTTGCTATGTAACTTCAACTCCTCCTGCCTCAACTTCCTAAGTGCTAAAATTTCAGGTGTGCAATATTATACTCCTCCAGATGTTGCTAATTGCAAAGCTTCAAGGTGCTAGGCACTGTCCTTGGTACTATGAGCATAGACATAAAAGGCAAAAAAAAAAAAAAAAAAAAACCTATGAACATAGTGGAGCATGTGCCGTTCATGTTATATGTTGGAGAATCTTTTGGGTATATGCCCAGGAGTGGTATATCTGTGTCTTCAGGTAATACTTATGTCCAATTTTCTGAGGAACTACCAAACTGATTTCCAGAAGGGTTGTACCAGCTTGCAATCCCACCAGCAATGAAGGAGTGTTCCTCTTTCTCTATAACATCACCAGCATGTGCTGTCACCTGAGTTTTTTATCTTAGCCATTCTAACTAGTGTGAGATGGAATCTCAGGGTTGTTTTGATTTGCATTTCCCTAATGACTAAGGATGTTGAACATTTCTTTAGGTGCTTCTCAGATATTCATTATTCCTCAGTTGAGAATTCTTTGTTTAGCTCTGTGCCCCATTTTTAATAGGGTTATTTGGGTCTCTGGAGTCTAACTTCTTGAGTTCTTTGGATATATTGGATATTAGGCCTCTATCCCATGTAGGATTGCTAAAGATCTTACCCAATCTGTTGGTTGCCATTTTGTCCTATTAACAGTGTCCTTTGCCTCACAGAACCTTTTATAAGGTCCCATTTGTCAATTCTTGATCTTAGAGCATAAGTCATTGGTGTTCTGTTCAGGAAATTTTCTTCTGTGCCCATGTGTTTGAGGCTCTTCCCCACTTTCTCCTCTATTAGTTTCAGTATATCTGGTTTTATGTGGAGGTCCCTGATCCACTTGGACTTGAGCTTTGTACAAGGCGAAAGGAATGGATCGATTTGCATTTTTCTACATGTTGACCGCCAGTTGAGCCAGCACCATCTGTTGAAAATGCTGTCTTTTTTCCACTGGGTGGCTTTAGCTCCTTTGTCAAAGATCAAGTGACCATAGGTGTGTGAATTCATTTCTGGGTCTTCAATTCTGTTCCATTGATCTACCTGCCTGTCACTGTACCAATACCATGCAGTTTTTATCACTACTGCTCTGTAATACAGCTTGAGGTCAGGGATGGTGATTCTCCCAGAAGTTCTTTTATTGTTGAGAATATTTTTTGCTATCCTGGGTTTTTGTTATACCAAATTGCTCTTTCAAACTCTATGAATCTGGAAAGAACTCAGATGTCCTTCAACATAGAAATGGATACAGAAAATATGGTACATTTACACAATGGAATACTACTCAGCTATTAAAAACAATGACTTCATGAAATACTTAGGTAAATGGATGAAACTAGAAAATATCATCCTGAATGAGGTAACCCAGTCACAAAAGAACACACATGCTATACACTCACTGATAAGTGGATATTAGCCCAGAAGCTCGGAATACCCAAGATACAATTCACAGACCACATGAAGCTCAAGAAGAAGGAAGACTAAAGTGTGGATATGTCAGTCTTTCTTAGAAGGGAGGACAATATACCCACGGAAGGAAATACAGAAACAAAATGTGGAGTAGAGACTGAAGGAAAGGCCATCCAGAGACTGCCCCACCCTGAGGATCCATCCATATACAGTCATATACATCCCATATACAGAAGTGCTTGTTGACAGGAGCCTGATTTAGCTATCTCCTGAGAGACTCTGTCAGAGCCTGACAAATACAGAGGTGGATGCTCACAGTCAACCATTGGACTGAGCATGAGTCCCTAATGAAGGAGTTAGAAAAAGGACTGAAGGAGCTGAGGGGGTTTGGAACCCCATAGGAAGAACAACAATATCAATCAGCCAGAGCTTCCAAGGAGTAAACCACCAACCAAAGAATACACATGGAAGGGACCCATGGCTCCAGCTGCATATGTAGCAGAAGATGGCCTTGTCAGTCATCAATGGGAGGGGAGGCCCTTGGTCCTTGGAAGGCTCAATGCCTCAGTGTAGGGGAATGTCAGGATAGGGAAGCAGGAATGGGTGGGTGGGTGCAGAAACACCATCATAGAAACAGGGGAGGATGGGATAGGTGGTTTCTGGAGGGGAAACCAGAAAAGGGAATAACATTTGGAATGTAAATAAAGAAAACATTTAATAATAATTTTTTAAAAACTTGCCCTTGGGAACCCTGAGTACTGTCAGGTTCTTCCTGCAACTTCCTGGACACCTTGCCCTGGCCAATCATTGAAGTCTTACAGCACACCAAGGTCCCAGGCAGAAGATTTGTGCATGCCCAGGAAGCCTGAAGACATGTCAGGGACCGAGCTATGCTATTTTCAGTGTTTGGTGCAAATTTTAATTCCATTCAACAGTGATTAAGAAGTTTAAGACATGGGCTGGAGAGATGGCTCAGCGGTTAAGAGCACTGGCTGCTCTTCCAGAGGTCCTGAGTTCAATTCCCAGCACCCACATGGTGGCTCACAACCATCTGTAATGGGATCTGATGCCCTCTTCTGGTGTGTCTGAAGACAGTGACAGTGTACTCACACATATAAAATAAATAAATCTTTTAAAAAAAAGAAGAAGAAGAAGAAGCTCAAGACAAGTATTGCTTTTTGGCCTTTTGGCTAAGTATGGTCAAGTGAAAGACTTCAAGACTGTAACAGCAAATCTTTAAGGGCCTTTTTTGGGAAAGTGCAGATCAGTTATTCTTAAAACTCCCCTACTGTAGATTTGATCAGGCCTACCACCCTAGGAGCCCCATAGAGCTTGGGGGAAACTTGTGATCTTCGTGCCTCAGCCTCCTGCAAGAAATATACCACTCTTTTTTTCTTTCAATAAAACATTTATTGAAGAGTCTGATACCAAGGTTAATGGACTCTGAGAGGTGATAGAAGTTGCTTTCAAACTGAGCGTCTAAAAAGCCAGCTAAGGTGGCAAGGGAGCCCCTCAGAGTAGAATCCAAATATGCTCAGCATCCAGCAGAACAGCTAGTTACATTAGAAAATAGGGAAGCTCAAAGTGCTGGGATAGAAGCAGTTGGCTCTCCATGCTGGTGCTGTGGTCTCGTGGAAATTCACAGTATTTCGTGTGTGTGTTTGTGTGTGTGTGTGTGTGTGTGTGTGTGTGTGTGTGTTCATGTGTGTATGTTCAGTAAGCACAAATTAAGCACCTACTACATGCCAAGAACCCTAAGTACTAAGAAAAAGCAGAACAGAAGATATTTTGTGTGATAAAAGCTACACAAGAATAAATATGTGCCACATGATTAGAAGCGATAAGGGAAAAAGAAAGCCAGTCGAGGAGGGTAGGAAGTGTAGGTGAGATGGGTCAATAGAGGCAGTGTTTGATATGATGTGGATAGGGAAAGGGCCTTTCTAGCAGGACAGAGTTGGGACAGAGATAGAGGAAGTAAGACTTGAGTTTATCTTGGATTCTGTAGAAAGAGCGTTCCCCAGAAAGAGGTGAGCTAGTAGTCCAAAAGCACAGAAGCAAAAAGTGTGTTTGGTGGGGTCAAGGGGAGGCCAGATAGCACAGAAGTGAGACAGATGGGAGTGTATTGCTTAGTGTGGAATCATGCAGGTGCTGTTAAACGTCTGTTAACATCACTAGTAGGGTTAATAATAAGATCTTTAAGTTGGGGCTGGAGAGGTGGCTCAGAAGTCAGCAACATTTGCTGCTCCTGCAGAGGACAAGAGCTCTGTTCCCAACACCCATCTTGATGGTTAACAACCAGGTCCAGGGAATCTGACACCTTCTGGCCTCCATGGGCACTTATATACTTACACACACACACACACACACACACACACACACATAGAAAATAAATCTTTTCAAAATCTTTAAGTTCTTAATATACACACTCTTTTGGTGGGAAGGAGGCAGGTAAGGGTCCAAGACAATATTTCCTTTTCTTATGTAATACAGGCTGGCCTTGAACTCACAGCAATCCTCCTGCCTCATCCTCCAAATGCTGGTATTGCAGGCATGTGTCATCATATCCAGCTTGTAAGAATTTTCTCTGATATTCAATTTTCTGTGAAAAAAAAAAGCAACTGTGTTGGGGAATGGAGCAATTTGATTTCAGAATTAGCAGCTGTCAGGCTCATCCTTATTGCTCTGGCTGCCTTAAGCAAAAAGGATCATCAGGCAAACAGCCAGCCATGCTACCCTTATGCCAACACTGGCCGATTCAAACAGTCCACAGACAGCTTGAGAAAACTACAAAGGACTGTAGCTGGTTACCTAAGCTGCTGAAACACAGCCAAGGATGTTTGAAGCCATTGATTGCAGGCTTCTTGAAGTTACAGTCTTCGATGAACTCTGAACAACCCTGAAACCATGCCCACCTAGACCAAAGGGAACACTCCTCTCTGGGGAATCCAGAAGAGATTAGCATAACAAATACTACAATGGTGTTGTGCTTGGTACAAATGCAAAACTCACTTGCCTGTAATACTTGTGTTTGAGAAGCTGAGGCAGCGAGATTGCTATGAGTTCAAGGCAGAGAAGAGAAAACAAAGGCCCAGGCCACCAGAAGAGTTCCAGAGAACTGTCAGCTCTTCAGGACCACAGATCCCAGACCTTGGCCCAAGTCTTAAACACTGACAGATTCTAAGGGCTAAGAGACCCTGACTCCTTCTGCCAACACAAAGCTGTAACACTGATGGCTATCAAGGACCAAAAAAAAAGAAAAATGCTTTTAAATTTATACACAAGATCTGTAACACCTGTAGAACTGGGGGTTCTGAACCCAAAGGCCTACAGGGGGACTGTAGCATCAAAGGACACTTATTGTGTCCTGCCTAGGGCCACTGCTCCCTGCTGTCAAACACTGAGGGCAAACAAAGCTGGCAGGGAGCAGACTTTGAAGAGATTCTTGGGGAATAGCCACGATTTCCATGAGCCATAAGAGGAGTGGCTGGTAGAAAGAGAGGCCAGGACAGCACTTGAGTCTGGATCCTGTAGGGCTGCATAAATGATTTGACTCTTGAACTGAGAACATTGGGTGGGGTGGGCGGCTTTGAGAAAATGAATGGCAGGCTCCAACTCTCAGTAGAAATCCAATGGTTGTCACAAATCTGTGGTTGAGGCATAAAAGCCACACAGAGAGTGAGTTGGCCTGTTTCGAGGTAGGACTAGGTTTCTACAAAATGATCCTTTGGCTTCCACACTGTACCTTCCATGAGACAATAGCCTGTGCTTCATGGCATTTTCTACACCAGATATAGCCCTGCCTTACTGGGTTAGTGTCTCAACTCAGCCTACAAGGTTCAATTACAGGCAGTCATGACAATCTTTGGGAATCCCTTCAATTGCCCATGAACTTGGAACCAATCACTGTTCCATGAGTCAAGCCTCGTATGAAGCTGTTAAGAGGCATGTGGAATTTTTAAATGTACTATTAAAGATGTATGTTATATTCAGCAAGGTGAGATGCTGAGATTGTGTGGAACGCTGGGGCCTGTGGGACCAATCAATGGTGAAAGAACAGACCAGGCAGTTGCATGTGGAAATGCTCGCACAATGCCTAGCACACAGAGTCTGAGAGGATCATATTCAAGTCAGTCACTCACCAGGAGGAGCAAGTGCCAGTTTCCTGGGCCGCATGGTAGTGGCACATCTAATCTATTCTGAATTCCCAAAGGGTGACCAGCAGCCTTTGTCACGTGCCTCTAGTAACAAGGAGCTCACTACTACCCTTCTCAAGGTCATTCTTAGATGGCTGGGAAGAAACCTTTTTTTGGTCTGAGTCACTCTGTGGCCCTGCAGCTTTCCCTCAGACACGAGGTCCTCACTCCACACAGGACAGTGTTCAGAGCCAAGACCAGACAACCCTGTTTTCTCTTCTCCAGACCATGGTGCTCTGGTACTTTTCCAGCTCCTCATGGGACCTTCACTGCCTTTCTTTGTGGACTCTACCTATGTTGGGGAAGCTCTGGTCAGCTACTTGGCCTACCAACCTCTCCTTATGAACACAAATCAGCACCCACCAGGCCAGGTTTGGTCAAACTGCTGCTGCCCTATCTTTTCAAGAAATAGCTGCACTCAGAGCTCGCAGGTTGCTCAGAGGGTGAGCTCTTCTCAGCAATGCCCTCATACTCCTTCTCCCACAGGCTTTGAGTCCTACAGCTGCTCCTCTGGCTTCCAGCCATGTTTCATGCCCCTATCTTCACATATCCCCACTCATGCCACCAACTGTTCCAGATGGCTCCTCTCCCTCCCTATCGGGGAGAGTGAGGCCCAAAGCCCTGTGTCCTAGGGCTCCCCCTTCTCCCCATGAGGTCATAGCAGGCTTGATTGCATCCAGACGATCTTCCACTGCCGCCTCTTGGCCCACTGCCCCTGAAAGAGCCCCTGCACCCTTTTGGCTTGCCTTCTACATTGTCCAAGGCCCAATTTCCTGTCCTGCCAATCAGATCGAGGTGGCACCCCCTCCTGACCTGAAGAGTGTATCTCATCTCTCCATTTCCTCCTACCCCAGGGTCATCATGATTGATTCTTTTCTATCATCCATCTCCTCTCTAGTAGATAGTTAACTGAACCCCACTGACAGGGAAGGTGGATGGATTAGGGTAGCAGTGGGGGTAGGTACAAAGGGCACACATAGACTAGGTTGCAGCAGTTCCGGGGTCATCAGTGGAAGCTAGGGAAGGACAATCTGAAGCCTGAAAGCAGAACTAGCCTTGACATCAAGCTCCTGAATCTGAGGTTTTTAGGCCTGCTTGCCCTCTTGGGGCATCTGAAGTGTCTCCCCCCCCACCAGCCACAAAGCCAGGCAGCATGTGGTGTGCAGCTGGCCAGAGGTGTCTGTGCAAAGCCGTGCTTGCGGCTCACCAGAGTCTGGCCTGAAAATGGATGGGCTTTGGTGTGCAGCCCTGGGAGGTGGCCCTCATGGGTGGAGTTCCAGCCTCTGAGGCTGGGCTACTTTCCTTTTTGTAGAATGTCTCTGAGCAAAGCAAATGCTGCTTCAGAAGCTATGAAGCTTGGGGCCAGATGGGCATTCTTTGATGCGTGTTCAAGACATCTTTACTGCACCCCATGACTAGCCTCTGACTCCCTACCCAGTTGCAAGAAGGCAAACAGCACCTGCGGGGCTCTAGGACCCCAGGGCCCAGCGTGGCTGCTTCTTTAGCAAAGTGTCTAGGAAGCTGCCTGGATTTCTCCCCACACCAGCTGTGTCCCGGTAAGAATCATGAGTGATGATAAGACAGAAAATATCAGTGAGGCAGGGATCATCAAATGGATTTTACAGATGGGCAAACTGAAGCACAGCGAGGAATGCTACCTGCCACCAAGGTAGGAAACATGAAGATGAGATTTCAGCACAAATCTGTGACTCCAGAAAGTAACCGCAAGACTTTGACTCCAAAAACTTGTTCTGGTTCGGCCATTTCAGCTTTTCTGCATTCCCATTTCTCCATCCCTGGATCCTCTACCTGACGCCCATATTTTCTTTCCTTTTCCCTTCCCCAGCTCCTCACACCCAGTGCAGCAGTTTCAGCTCTCACTGTCTTCCTCCATCTCCCAGCCCAGCCCTTGCTGGCACCAAGGTAGCTCACCCCCTTGGATGAAAGGTGGATCTCAGCTGCTCCAGACACATACACGGGTTTTTACCAGACTAGATAAGGTTTCACCACTGGGGCAGTGAACAATATATTTCTGAGCCTGAAATTAGGGTGAAAAAGGGTAGGTGAGCTCTACGACTCAGCCTACTGAAGCAAAAAGGAGTGAGGGGGAGAACATGCACACACCATACACATGTGGGGAGTGGGGGGAATGGCTAGGTGCACATGTGCACATGTGTGTGTTTGTGTGTTTGTGTGTTTGTGTGTGTGTGTGTGTGTGTGTGTGTGTGTGTGTGTGTGTGTGTGT
>JADRCD010043851.1:2340-15720 GCA_019843815.1 Montemys delectorum | reverse complement strand
TTGGAAGATTTTTAATAATTAATCTACTTTTTTTAATGTTTCTTGAATGACTCAAATTATCTATTTTATCTTGCTTGATTTTGATAATTTGTAGTTTTTTAAGAAATTGGTATGTTTCCTCCTAAGTTTTAGAATTCTTTTATGATTATAAATTTTTAATAGCATTCTCTTTTGAATATATAATAATATCTCCTTTGTTCCTTTCCTATATTGGTGTTTTTTTTCTTTTATTCATTATCAGTCTTGAATTTTGTTAGTTTTTTTCTAAGAATCAGCTCTGTAAAAATTTAGATTTATTATTATTTTAATAGATATTTTCTTTATTTACATGTCATATGATATCTTCTTTCCCAGTTTCTCCTCTGAAAGAAAAGAAAAGAAAAGAAAAAGAAAAAAAGAAAAAAACAAAACCAAATTCCTGTTCCCTTCCCCCTCCCCCTGCTCCACACCCCACCCTCTCCTGCTTACTGGCCCTGGCATTCCCCTACACTGGGGCATAGAACCTTCACAGGGCCAAGGGCCTCTCATCCCATTGATGACCAACTTGGCCATCCTCTACTATACATATGCTGCTGGAGCTATTAGTCCCACCATGTGTACTCTTTGGTTGACGGTTTAGTCCCTGGGAGCTCTGAGGGTACTAGTTAGTTCATATTGTTATTCATCTTAAGGGGCTACAAACCCTTCAGCTCCTTGGGTCCTTTCTCTAGGTCTTTCATTGAGGACCATGTACTTAGTCCAATGGATGGCTGTGAGCCTTTACTTCTGTATTAGTCGGGTACTGTCAGAGCCTCTCAGGAGACAGCTATATCAGGCTCCTGTCATCCAGCACTTGCTGGCATCCACAATAGTGTATGGATTTGATGACTGAATGTGGGAAGGATAAAAATCCCTTAAAGAAATACAGGAAAATGAAGGCAGGACCAGCAAGGAGGCACAGGCCTCACAAGTGGCAGGGCAGCCAGGACAGGATCCTATCTACCCCCAACTACACCTAGGAGTGGCAGCAAATCCACAGCCCTCTCTGCCCCTTCCCAGCAAGCAGAGAGTTTGCCTCCAGGGAGTGCTCAAACCCAGGGACTCAGGTGAGATCCTCATTTTCTCTTAGGTGACATTCAAAGGTGGGACCAACCAGGAGGCACAGGTCTCACAAGTGGCAGGGCAGCCTGGTCAGGGTCCTTTCTACCTCAGAGGACACCTAGGAGTGACAGCAGATCCACAGCCCTTTCTGCACCTTTCCTGAAAGTGGAGAGCTTGTCTCCAGACTCTGCTCTGACCCTAGGATTCAGGAAGGACTACTGATCCACAGCCATCTGCCCCCAGGTTTTACTAGAGGAGAGTTGATCTCCCAGAAGTGCTGACACAGGCTTACAGACCCACAGGAGGAACAAGCTCCAGCCAGAGACAGCAAGAACATCTAACACCAGAGATCAATAGATGGCAAAGGCAAACATAAGAATCTTACCAACAGAAACCAAGAGTACTTGGCTTCATCAGAACCTAGTACTCCCACCACAGCAAGTCCTGGATATCCCAAAACATGGGAAAAGCAAAATTTCATATCTCACGATGGTGCTAGAGGAATTTAAGAAGGATATGAATAACTTTCTTAAAGAAATACAGGAGAACACAGGTAAAGAGGTACAAGCCCTTAAAGAGGAAACACAAAAATCCCTTAAAGAATTACAGGAAAGCACAACCAAACAGGTAAAGGAATTGAACAAAACCATCCAGGACCTAAAAATGGAAGTAGAAACAGTGAAGAAATCACAAAGAGAGACAACTCTGGAGATAGAAATCCTAGGAAAGAAGTCAGGAAACATAGAATACAAGAGATAGATGATTCTCAAGTGCAGAAGATACCATAGAAAACATTGACACAACAGTCAAAGAAAACACAAAATGCAAAAGTTCCTAACCCAAAACATCCAGGAAATCCAGGACACAATGAGAAGATCAAACCTAAGGATGTTGTTGTTGTTGTTGTTGTTATTATTATTATTATTATTATTATGTTTATATATGTGTCTGTAAATGTGTCTTTGTTCAAGAAGTGTGTTTACAGGTGCACATGTTACAGTATATATATGGAAGACAGAAGATAGCTTTGTAAAGTTGGTTCTCTACTTCTTTTATGTGGATTTCATGGGTTGAACCTGGCTTGTTATATTTGTACAGCAGCACCATTACCTGCTGAACCATTTCACTGGCTCCAGTTTTTTATTTTATTAATCTTCTGTGTTAATTTCATTTTCACTTATTAATGAAGCTGTAATTATTACTTACTTATATATGCTTTGGATTTATTTTCCTCTATTTTATAGTTTGTTGAGATAGGTTATTGATTTGAAATACTCATTCATTTCTTATGTTAAC
This sequence comes from Montemys delectorum, assembly GCA_019843815.1. Lineage (NCBI taxonomy): Eukaryota > Metazoa > Chordata > Mammalia > Rodentia > Muridae > Montemys > Montemys delectorum. The sequence continues at coordinate 13,344 of JADRCD010043851.1, read as the reverse complement.
ATGTATTTCTGAGTACTGATTTAGCTATGTCCCAAACATGACCTTATATTATCTATCATGTTACTCACATTATGCTATTTCAGTACATGTTTGTTTCATTAAGTTCCATTATATATGCAGAGAGCTTTGTAGGTATAGGAGACAAACTGGGAATAATGGGAATTTTCCATCCTGATTAAAAGTCTAAAGTCAGTTTCCCATACTAAGCATTTTTATACATGAAGATTTAGAAACCACTGCTGAAGTATATTTGTTGTGAAATGTTTTCCTATGTACAGATTTTAGGGTGTTTTATTTAAGCACTTTTATTGGACTATACATATTGGCTATTAATGATTTTCCTCTTAATATGATACACAAAGTTTTAATTCTGTCACAGTCTACTTATGTATATAATTCTAAAGATTAATTAGACCATCCTCATGTTAGTTAAATAGAATTTTCTAGTTCTTTCATTATTAAAGATAATACAATAAAGATCGTATATGAGTATTTTGTTTTTCTTTTTCTCATTAACATTTATTTGCTCATTTTACATCCCAATTGAGGCCCCCTCCTCTTAGCCCCCCTCACACAGATGTTCCTCTTCTCATCTCCTCTCCTTCTCCTCTGAGATGGTAGAGGCCCTCCTAGGCATCACCTCACCCTGGCACATCAAGTCTCTGCAGGGCTGCATGCAACTTCTTCCACTGAGACCAAACAAGGCAACTCAGTTAAGGGAATAGAATCCACAGAAAGGCAACAGCACAGCTTTAGAGACAGCCCCAGCTCTACTTGTTGGGGGACCCACAGGAAGACCAAGCTGCACATCTGTTACATATGTGCAAGGGCCAGCCTGTATATGCTCCTTGATTGATGGTTCAGTCTCTGAGTGTCCCCAAGGATCCAGGCTAGCTGACATTGTTGGTCTTCCTTTGGAGCTGTTATCCTCTTTGGGGCCCTCAATTCTTCCCCCAGTTCTTTCATAAGACTCCCTGAGCTGCATCCAATATTTGGCTGTGGGTGGGTCTATGCACATGATTCAGCCAGCTGTTGGGTGGAGCCTCTCAGAGGATATTGATGCTAGGCTACTGTCTTCAAGCATAATAAAGTATCATTTATAGTGCCAAGTATTGGTGCTTGCCCATGCAGTGGGTCTCAAATTAGGCCAGTTATTTGTTAGCTATTCCCTCAATCTCTGTTCCATCATTGTCCCTGCACTTCATGTAGACAAATTTTGGGTAGAAAGTTTTGTGGGGTTTATTGGTGTCCTTATCCTTCCACTGGGGGGGGGGGTCTTGTCTAGCTATAGGAGATGGCCACTTCAGCTTTCATATCTCCATTGCTATGAATCTCAGCTAAAATCACCCCATAGGCTCCTATAAACTTCCCCCATCCCAAGTTCCTGGCACATCCTAGAGATACCCTCCCCATCCCCAAGCCCCCACTATTGATGATTTCCATTCATTCTCCTGGGCCTCTGGCCCTCTCTCCTGTCTCTTCCCAGACTTGATCCTGAACACATCTCCTACCAGACAGTCCCATCCCCATCCCTATCCCCACTTCTACCCAGTTTCCTCATTCTATCTGACTCCTGTGACTATTTTATTCCCCATTCTAAATAAGATACAAGTATCCTCACTTGCAACTTTTGTCTTGTTTACCTACTTTCGGTTTGTGGAATGTAGCTTAAGTATCCTGTACTTTATGGCTAATAACCAACTTATAAGTGAGTACATACCAAACATATCATTTTGTGTCTGAGTTACCTCATGCAGTATGATATTTTCTAGTTCCATCTATTTCACTGCAAAATTCATAATGTCCTTGTTTTTAGTAGCTGTATAGTATTCCATTTTGTAAATAAACCACATTTTTTCTGTATCCATTCTTCAGTTGAGGAACATCTGGGTTTTTCCAGTTTCTGACTGATAACAAATAAAGCTGCTATGAAGATAGTGGAGCACATGCCCTTGTGGTATAATGGAGTATCTTTTGCAGCCATGTAGTTGGGTCTTTGTGTAGAATTATTTTCAACTTTCTGAGAAGCCCCCAGATTTATTTCCAGAGTGGTTGTACAAGTTTTCACTCCCATCAGCAATGGAGGAGTGTTTCTCTTGCTCCACTTCCTTGTCAGCATGTACTATTGCTTGAGATTTTTATCTTAGCCATTCTGATTGGTGTAAGATGGAATATCAGGGTCCTTTTGATTTTCATTTCCCTGATGACCAAGGACTTTGAACATTTTCTATAAGGGCTTCTTTGCTGTTCAAGATTTCTCTGTTTAACTGTTCAACTCTGTGCTCCATTTTTAGTTGGGTTATTTGGTTTGTTGATGCCTACCTTATTGAGTTCTTTATATATTTTGGATATTAACCCTCTGTCAGATGTAGTGTTGTTGAAGATCCTTCCCCTGCTGTTTTCTCCTATGAACAGTGTCTTTTGACTTACAGAAGCTTTTAATTTTTCATGAGGTCCCATTTTTCAATTGTTGATCTTAGTACCTGAACCACTGGTGTTCTGTCCAAGAAGTTGTCTCCTGTATCAATGAATTCAAGGCTATCTTCTAGTTTCTCTTCTATTAGATTTAGAATATCTGGTTTTATATTGAGGTCTTGATTTATGTGGACTCAAGTTTTGTGCAGTGTGATAAATATGGATTAATTTGCATTCTTCTACTTTCAGACATCCAGTTCAACTAGCACCATTTGTGATGCTCTTCCTTTTCCATTGTATGATTTTGATTTATTTGTTGAAAATCAAGTGTCCATAGATGTGTGAGTTTATTTTAGGGTCTTCTTTTTTCTTCTAGTGATCATCCTGTCTGTTCTTATATCAATACCATGTAGTTTTAATCACTATTGCTTCATATTACAGCTTGATATCAGGGATGGTGATATCTCCAGAAGTTTTTTTATTCTTCAGAATTGTTTTAGCGATCCTGGGTTTTTTGTTTTTTCATATGAAGTTAAGAATTGTTTTTTCAAGTTCTATAATAAATTGTGTTAGAATTTTGATGGGGATTGCATTGAATCTGTGGATTGCTTTTGGTAAGATGGTCATTTTCACTATGTAAACCCTACAGTGCCATGAGCATGGGAGATTTTCCCATTTTCTGGTATCTTCTTCAATTTATTTCTTCAGAGACTTGTAGTTCTTGTCATAGAGGTTTTTCTCTTGGTTGGTTAGCATAAAACCAAATTATCTTATATTATTTGTGTCTATTGTGAAGGATGTTTTCTCCCTGATTTCTTTTTCAACCACTTACAGTTTGTATAAAGGAGGGCTACTGAGTTTTTTTTTTTCCCTCTTTTGACTTAATTAGATATCTAGCCTTTTTGTTGAAGATGTTTATCAGCTGTAGGAGTTCTCTGGTAGATTTTTTTTTAAAGATTTATTTATTTATTTTATGTATGAGAGTACACTGTAGCTACACTGTAGCTCTTTTCAGACACACTAGAAGAGAACACAGGTTCCCATTACTGATAGTTGTGAGCCACCATGTGGTTTTTGGAACTTCTGGAAGAGCGGTCTTAACTGCGGAGCCACCTCTCTAGCCCCCTCTCTGGTATAATTTTGGTATACCAGTTTAGGTATACTAACATATCATCTGTGAGTAGCGATACTTTGACTTCTTCCTTTTCAATTTATATCCCATTGATCTCCTGTAGTTGTCTTATTGCTCTGGCTAGAACATCAAATACTATGTTGAAGAGATAGGGAAAGAAGAGACAGCCTTGCCATTTCCCTGATTTTAATAGAATTGCTTTAAGTTTTTCTCCATTTAATTTTGGTGTTAGCTATTGGTTTGCTATATATTGCCTTTATTATGTTTAGGTATATACCTTATATCCCTGCTATCTCAAAGACTTTTTAACATGAAGGGGTATTGGATTTCATCAAGGGCTTTTTCAGCATCTAATGAGATGATCATGTGTCTTTTTAGTTTCAATTTGTTAATATGGTGTACTACATTGATGGATTTTCCTATATTGAGCCCCTGTAACCCTGGGATGAGGCCTACTTGTTCATGGTGGATGATGTTTTTGATGTGTTCTTGGATTTGGTTTGTGAGTATTTTATTGAGTATTTTACATCACTGTTCATAAGTGAGATTAGTCTGAAATCCTTTTTCTTTGTTAAGTCTTTGTGTGGTTTATGTATCAGGGTGATTGTGATCTCATAAAATGGGTTTGGCAATGTTCTGTTTCTATTCTGTGGAATAGTTTGAGGAGTATTGGTATTAGCTCTTCTTTGAAAATCTAGTAAAATTCTGTGCTAAAATCATCAGGCCCTGGACTTTTTTGGTTGGGAGACTTTTAGTGACTGCTTCTATTTCCTTAGGATTATGAGACTATTTAAATAGTTTACTTGATCCTGACTTAACTTTGCTAAGTAGTATCTATCTGGAAAATCATCCGATTTTGTTTAGGTTTTCCAATTGGGTCGAGTACAGATTTTGAAGTAAGACCTAATGATTTTTCAAATTTTTGAAAATTTGAATTTCCTCTATGTCTGTTATGTCTCCCTTTTCATTTCTGATCTTATTAATTTGGATACTGCTTCTCAGTCTTTAGTTAGTTTGGCCAAGAATTCATCTATCTTGTTGATTTTGTCAAAGAAGCAGCTCTTGGTTTTCTTGATTCTTTGTATTGTTTTCTGTATTTCCAGTTAATTTATTTCAACTCTAAGTTTGATTCTTTCCTGCCATCTACTCCTCTTGGGTGTGTTTGCTTCTCTTTTTTTCTAGAGTTTTCAGGTACACTTTTAAATTGTTAGTATGAAATCTCCCATATTTCTTTATGAAGGCACTTAGTCCTATGAACTTTTTTAGTATGGCTTTCATTGTGTCCTATAAGATGAGAAGGAAATAGACCAGATGGAGAGTGTTTCTCAGATTCAAATAAAAACAATTATTTTGTACTTAAAACACATAGGACCTACCATGCAAATTCCACAAATGTACAGGACACAAAATCAACACAAAAAAGTCAGTTGCATTTCTATACATTTATGACTAAGCAATATACAAAGAAATTTGATATTTAGATATAAATTATAATTTTAAAATAAAATATTTAGGAATTAAGTCATGTAGGCAAAATAATTCTCCACCGAGAAATCCATTGCTAGTAGCAAGCCAGCCACAAACCATTTGATCTACACTGTTATCCTGCCTTCAAGATATAGTAGTACAATCATGGCACAAAGCTTCGGAGTAACCAACAAATATCTGATTGGATTTTAAGGTCCACTCCATAAGATGTAACTCATACCCAACACTTGTTATGAGATAAAAAAAAACTTGAGACTAGATAACCCAGGAACCTCAGGTAAAACCAACTACTATTTTTCTAAAGAAAAAAGGCAATAAAATGACTCCTAATGACATTCTGATATATTTATAGATCACTGTCATCATCAAAGAAATCTCCTCCTTAAGCAGATGGAAACAAATATGGAGACCTCAGGTAGACATTATGCAAAGAGTGAGAGACCTTAGAACATTCTACCCTAAATGGAAAGTATCCATCAAATTCCTCCCCTCAGTGCTCAAGGAACCTCTAGGAAGAGGAGTCAGAAAGAGTGTAAGAGCCAGAGAAGATGCCAGGCACTTGGGAGACTGAGGCAGGTGGATTTCTGAGTTCAAGGCCAGTGTGTTCTACAGAGTGAGTTCCAGGATAGCCAAGGATACCCAGAGAAATCCTATCTCAGAAAAAAAAGAGCCAGAGGGGATAAAGGACATCAAGAAAACAAAGTCCCTTAAGGCAGCATGACCTAAGACCATATGAACTAAGACAGAATGCATAGGGACTGGATGGTTCTGTGCCAGGTCTTTTTCATATATTGTGGCTTCCAGTTTAGTTTCTTTATGAGATTCCTTAGTGTGTGAATGAGTGGGTCTCTGATTCTTGTGCTTTCTCTTCAGCTCTTTTCCTTCTGTCCATTAGTTTTGTCAGTTCTGTTGTATTAGTTTGTGTTTTATATTGTTATATTTTATTAGTATCCCTTAGAAGCCTATTTGTTTTCTAATGAGAGACAGAAATGAATGGATTCATATGGGAGGAGAAAGGTAGAGAACCTGAGAGGAGTAGAAAGAGGGGAAGCTATAATCAGGATATATTAGTGAGGAAAAAAAAACTTTTAAGAAAAGGAAAAATACTCTTGCATGGGAATTATAAAACATTTATGAAATTGTAACTACAAATGACACCAGTAAATGGAGAAAGATGAAGAGGCAGAAAGTTAATGAGTTTATGGCCAGCATAGGCTACGTAGCAGCTTCCAGTACAGCTTGGTCTACAAAGTGTAACCTTTCTTAAAAAACAGAAACAAATGTTGGTAGGAAAGGTATGGTGGTTTGAACAAAAATAGCCCCCATAGGCTCATAGGGAATGGCACTAATTGAAAGGATTAGGAAATGCAGCCTTGTTGGAGTAAGTGTGGCCTTGTTGGAGGAAGTGTGTCAGTGGCAGTGGACTTTGGGGTTTAAAATGCCCAAGCCAGGCCTAGTGACTGTCTCTATTCCTGTTTACAGATCCACACATATAGAACACTCAAGCTATTATCAAGCACTGTGTAGGTCCCAGGGATTAAACTCGGGTATTAGGCTTAGAGACTAACAACATTACCCCTGAAACATCTCATCAGCCACTGGGTATATACACGAAAGATGCCTACAAGCCACTATGCTTCCCACCATGATGACAATGGACTAAACCTCTGATCTATAAACCAGCCCCAGTTAAATGCTTTTCTTTATAAGTGTTGCCATGGTCATGATGTCCTAACTAAGATGATAGGATAGGATAGGATAGGATAGGATAGGATAGGTTATGACAGGATCAATACAATGAAAGGAGGACTATGACCACACACTAGAATATTGTTAAAATGTACAAATTCAGTATATACTCCATCAGAATTCCAATGACATTTGTTTTAGGGTTCCTACTTGTTTTGATTTAAAAAAAAAAAAAAATAAACGGCCAAAATCAACCTAAGGAGGAATGTGTTTATTCCAGTTTATAATCTGTCATGGAAAGATGTCAGGACAGGAGCTAAAAGAAGGAAGGAGCCTAGAGGTAGGAACTGATGTAGAAACCATGGAGAAGTGTTGCTTACTGTCTTGGTCCTTATGACTTTTTCACCTACTTTTTCTATACCACTCAGAACTAACGACCCAGAGATGGTTTTGCCTCCAGTGACCAGGGCACTCCTACAGTAGAGTCATTAATCAAGAAAATGCAACACAGGCTTTTCCATAGGCCAGTCTGGTGGGGGAATTTTCTAAAGTGAGAATCTCTTTTTTTTCAAATGATTTTGGCCTGTGCCAAGCTGACATAAAACTAGCCAGTGCAACATTTTTCATTGAGATAGACAAAAATTCTACAATACAAATTCATCATTTAGAAATTTTACATTGTTAAGCTGTAGGGTAGTGGGTTCCCATGTCTGCTCCACCACAGGGCTTGGCCACTAGGAAGGTGGGACACAGGAGTTTTGACTGTGCTTACCCAACACTGTAGCCAGACAGGCGTGGGGCCATAGGGCAGCAGCAGGACGCCGCTCCTGGGGCAGGGAAGTACAATCTGAGGTGTGGGAGTACGGGAACTGGCTCAGGGGTCGCTGGGCCTGCAAGGAGGACTGGGCCATCTGGTTCTCAGGCTCTTGAGCACCCAGGCCCACTGGATGCCAAGGAAGAGCTGAGAACTGAGTGGGGCCCTCAGGCTGGATTTAGCCCCGGGCAGGGGGCGAAGGGGTGAGCTCCAGCTGGTCCTCCTGGAAGAGCCCTTGGCTTGTTGGCAATTGGCTTGAGCTTGGCTTGGGCTTGGTGGTAGCTGTGGTTAGGAGCAAAAAGAGGACTTCTACTGGAGGTTAGATGTTGGCTCTACAGGCAAAGGTCTTCTCCATGGCTCCCCACAGTAGATCCCAATGAAAAGAGGCAGTCCATGGTTTAAAGACATTTATTGTGGTGGCAGAAAGTGGATGAGTAAAACCATACCCCATTCCTTAGGGTGGGCCTGAGGTTAAACACCTTTTACAGGGAGAAGTGTCTGGGAAGAAAAGCTTATTGGCTAAGCCTCCGGGCCTTTAGGTACCTCATTAAAATAGAGATCTGTTTTGAACCTACATGACCACAGGTCACTTCCTCTATGGAGGGTCTTGAGCCCTTGCCCTTACTTGACTGATGGTCACAAATCTATGGAGGGCTGTGGCTATGACAGGGGACTGGCACCTGGGAACAAGCAAACTGTCTACTATGCTTTCAAGGTCTCTGGGGTTTCGAGACTTAGCTCAACCAAGAACAAGGCTACCTTTCAAGGTCCCACAGTAAGCTACATGGTAGTTAACTTCCTGTGCTTAATTCATTTAATTTCATATAATATCCACTAGGTTTATCCATATAGTCACAAATGAAAGATTTCCTTCCTTTTAGAGATTGATTGAACAGTATTTTTTTTTAATATTTCATACCTTTAATTTTTCATTTATCTATTGATAAGCCCTTAAGTGACTATCTTAGCTACTATGAAGGCTCCAACAAACATGGGAGCATTAATATCTCTCTAACATACCTATGCCATTTCTTCTGTGTATATACCCAGTGACTGATGAGATGTTTCAGGGGTAATGCTGTTAGCCTCCAATCTGGATACCTGAGTTTAATCCCTGGGATCCACATAGTGGAAGAAAAGAACCAACTCTTTCAAAATGTTGGGGTTTTTTGGTCTTCCACGCATATCCTGTGGTATGTACATTGCCACACATAAATATAGACAAACAAACAAACAAACAAACAAATGCTTTTTTAAAGTCAAGTAGAATTGTTTTAAAATAAGAAAGATTTTTTTAAAGTAAAGTAGATATACTGCCAGAGGTAAAATTTTGCAATTCTATGGTAGTTGTAATTTTAAGTCTTGGGGGACTTTTCATATATTTTTCCATAATGTAGTAACAATTTATATTTCCATTAATAATGTAGCATTGTTGCCTTTTAGCCACATCTTTGCCAGAATTTGTCTTTCATCTTTTTGACAATAGCTATTATAACTTGAGTGAGCTGTTACATCATTCTGGATTTAATTTGGATTTCCTTGATGATTAGTGATGCTAAGCACTGCATAACTTGAAACTTCTGCCTCTGGATCTTTCCCTAAAGCTACCCTGTAAGAAAAGTAATTTTCTCTACTAGAAGATGAATGTCTACATGAAAGATGAGAAGTTAGCACCAACTACCAGACATATGACTAAAATACTCCTGTCCAGCCAACCTTCCATTCCAATGCTGCTTCAGGAATAAGTTCAAACAAGACCAGCTGGACAACCCAACAGATTCATCCAAGAAAGATAAAGAGACAAATGTCATCTTATGCCAAAAATAAAAGAAAGTTTCATTATTTGTTCTTTTGTTGTTTCTTTTATGAGGGAATCTAAGTGTATTAGTAAGTTGTCTTTTTCTAAAGTCCACTGTGATGCGGCTCAATTAATATCAATCCCTAGAGTTTGTCAACAAAGAGCTTGTGTTCTACAAATAATCCTTGGTATTTTTTTTCTCTTTTTCCTTAAGGAACAACTGGAGAACATGGATAGCTATTTTGGCTGCTGTCGCTACTCACATAATTTTAAAAATTCAATAAAACAGCTGTTGGTGTGCCAAACAGCTGCCTGTGTGCAAAGTCTGGAAAAGAATGTCTATCTTATGCAGAGTATGTTTAACTGTGCTGGGGTGTGTGGGACATGCTTTGGGGATGAGATGCTATAAGCTATGACCAACAGCTACTTTAGCTGCAGTGTTTGTTGCATAGTATGAGAGAGCAAGAGAAAGAGTAATCTGGTCACAGAGGGAGGGGGAGAGATTAAGATTTTTAAAATGTTTCCAAAGATATAAGATTTCTGGTTCATATTTGTTTGAAAATTTAAATATTTCCATCCTTACTTTTGAAAAGGAGAACATGAGGTAAACATTTTATAGCAGGCACTGTCTTCTGCTATGGAATATCCATTTGGATATTTAAGTTTTGTATAATTAGTTTTCTTTTTTTATATATACTATATCAATGTATGTCCCAGTTGAAAAAGAAGAGACAGTATGCTCTGTTGAACAACCAAAGTCTTCATGGTTTGTTCGTTGACACCGTTGTCTTCCCCTATTAGTTACATCTCTTGCTCTTAGAGATGTTGCTGCACATGATTTATCAAAGGATAAATGAATTAGGAATGAAACCATAAGATGAATTTTCTCAAATTTCGTTTTCTTTTGTTTCTTAGTAATCAAAATCCAACACAAAATTTGTTCATCCAAAGACTAATTTATATGGAAAACAGAAAAATTAATGATTTTATCTTTCCTGGAATTATCTTTATTTATTTCTACAAATTTATTTATAGCCACTCTTTTATAAATCCACAATTTAGGTGTTCCTAATCTACCTATTGTAATCCATTCATTTTTGTTTCTCATGTGGCCTCAAAAGAAATATCATGAACTGGACCAAGAATTTAAAGTAATAAGCAATACTTAAACTTCAGTTTAAATCCATTTTGTCAACTACTGCATGCCTATAATGTATAGCCACAATTGCCTGGTTATATATAAGACCAAAATTCTATATCATAATTTCACACACAATGTTTTTAACTATTTCCCCTTTCTCCTATAGTGTCTATTTTGATATCATTTCATTGACATACTAACATGCTAGAATCATTCCAATCTTAAATGTTTTTCTATTAATATCTATTCAAAACTTGAATATTCTATATTATGATGAATATCTTTGAAAGTATGAACTATTAAACAATCACTTCTTCCCCTCAAATGACTTCTTGAACATACTATAATACGGTTGATATATATATATATATATATATATATATATATATATATATAATATTAAAGGTAGATTTATTGAGAAACTGCTCTCAGAGGAGTTCACTGGCCCCAAGGATTGAGGCCATGAGGAGTTGGGGAAGGGGAAGAGAAAGATAGAAAGGCTATTTGCACACACACACACACACACA
>JADRCD010043838.1:816-16314 GCA_019843815.1 Montemys delectorum | reverse complement strand
TGCTAACCATGTGATACAGCCGCAGTCACTGGGCACCAAGAATTCCAATGAAGTGACATTTCTAGGGGTAAATATAAAAATAAATTGAGAGAATCATGCTTTATAATTGAAATAAGAAAACATTTTAAAACTAAATCTGGAGACTTGCTTCTATTTTTTGCCATGCTTGGGAAAAACCACAGATAAAATCATTTAATTTTTTTAAAATAGATTTACTTATTTATGTATATAGTGTTCTGCCTGCATGTATGCCTGTAAGCCAGTAGAGGGCACCAGATCTCACTAAAAATGGTCATGAGTCACCACGTGGTTGCTAGAAATTGAATTCAGGACCTCTGGAAGAACAGCTAGTGCTCTTAACCACTGAGCCATCTCCCCCCACCCTTACTGACCCCCTTTTAAATCAAGACAGGGTTTCTCTGTACACCAGGCTTGTCCTTGAACTCACAGAGAGATCTGTCTGTCTCAGCGTTCCAACTGCTGGGATTAAAACTGTGTACTACTACCAACCAGCTAAGACCAGCTTGTTTAATTTTTCTTAATTACAATTCCTTATATATAAGGTGAAATGGTATAGTTTTTGTTTTTAATTAATTTATTGTATTGTACTAATTAATGTATTTTATGTATATTTTATGTATGAGGGTTCTGTCTGCATGTATGCCTACAGGCCAGAAGAGGGCATCAGGATCCCATTATATAGCTGGCCATGAGCCATACCATGTGGTTGCTGGGACTTGAACACAGGACCTCTTGGAAAGCAGCCAGTGCTCTTAACCACTAAGCCATCTCTCCAGCTCTGATATAGACACTAGAAATCGAAGTTCTAATTTGGAAGGGATTTCTTACCTAGAATACTTTGGAAAAAAAAGTCTGTAAATCACATCTCAGATGTAGAGATAAAAAATCTGTTGCCTGAGTTCTCTCAAGGCAAAGGGATTGATCAAATGCGCACGGAAAGCCTCAGGTTTCTTACACATGGATTACAAATAAAAGGATAATGTGCAACGTGTGGAGGGAAAGGACAATGTTCTTCAGGTCTGGAGTTTCTCAGAGCTATTCCTTTCCCCTGCTTCCTTCTTCTCCCCCTTTTTCAGGCCCAGGGCTGGAAGCCAGGGGCTAGCCCATGGTAAGCAGGTGTCCTACCGGTTATTCCTCCTGCAGTCCTTTGCTGTTCTTTTAAAAAACAAGGTGCCAAGTTACCGTGTAAAGAGTTATGTGTCCCAAGCAGGAACACTTAACTTCCTTTTCATTGCAGGGAGTCACCAAGTAACAGTTTAAGATAGTTTCTCTCTTGCAGGACTTTTTGAGCTAAGGACACACAATTCTGTGAGGGGCCAGACTTCTCTTATTCTGTCATGACTGTGTAACATTGGTTCCTCCTATGAATGAGCTGCAATTTCTTTCTTTTTGTTAGAAAAAACTCTCGAGAATCAATAAGGTAACAACTATAAAAGCTACTTTAGGCACTCAGAAAATGCAGCTATTGTTCATATCTCCTGCAGGCACAACAAGAGTATTGTGTTCTTTAAGCACTTAAGCACTGTTGGCTTGACAATGTGTACACTTTCTAAAAACAGGACCCTTTACCTCACTGCCTGGTAGTGCTTAGAGAACAGCTTTTCCTACTATCTTATGTTTTATTCCTCTCCTTCTCTTAAAAAAAAATCTACTGGATATAACTGTAGTCACTCTATGATGCAGGCAATTCTGGGTTTTTTGGTTTGGTTGGTTTTGTTTGTTTGTTTGTTTTATCTAAACCTGACTTTGAGCTCTTATTGTCAGGTACCACTTTGCACTATGAGGAGATGATCTATAGTGTTGCCTTTTTTTGCGCTTTGCTTATCTAGAAAATATTTGTTACATGTATTTACTTATCTTTCTATCTGTGTATGTGACTATATAGGGCATGCTGCGGGAGTCACTTATAGCCACTGTATGGCTCTCAGGATCCAGCTCAGGCTGTCTGGCTTGTTGGCAAGAACCTTTTACCCACTGAGCCATCTTGCCAGCCTTGAAAGGACTTTTTAAAAAGTTTGTGATCAATGATTGAAACTTTTATTTAAAAGCAGCATGTAAGTACAGATGAGAAAATTAGAAGTAAAGAGATAGAAACTAATTGATCCAAAAGAACAAAACCATGTATAAGGGTTCTTAAAAAAAATAAAGTTTCTTTCTAGCAGGGAAGAACAGTGTTAGTAGAAGGCTGAGGGAAAGGAAAGCTGGCTTTCAATCTGAAATGTGAATGAAAGCAATTATATACCACAGTATATCCTATATGCAGTTTGTTAGGAAACTTTCACTACACATTCAGAAAATGAAAACACCAGCACACCTCAAATTTGGCACCTTTCCTTTCTAAACAGTCAACTTTTTAACAGATATTATCTTACTACTGACAAACTAAAATTCAAATTATTCAAGTTACTACAAATGAGAAATCAAATTTTGAGTCATAAGACAAATATATTGAGAAGAAAAACATTCACTAGAATCTTAAACAACAAACTACAGTCTGCATTGACTTTAAAAAGATGCCAGGACTGGGCTTGGGAAATAAAAAAATGTATTTGAGTAACAGTATATGTCATAAAACAGTGACAGGGAATGAGACTCGACTAACTCTCAACTTTAAACATGTTTGGTTAACTATAGATTCCCAGTTATTGCAATTGGACTCATCCGCTTCTACACAACTATTTCTAGTATTCCGTTGTCTGGGAGCCTCTGACTTTCTAGTTGGACAGCAGGTTGTAAAGAAACATTATATTCCTTTTGACTCTCTTAGAAAGAAAAAAGAAAACAACATCAGGAAGGTGGGGGAAAGGTCATAATATTTTATAACAGGATGCAGGAGACTCTGCAAACAGACAAAAAGTAAAGCAAAGCCCAGCAGGACTGATTTGCCTCCCTCATTGTGACGAACACAAGCCTATCAATCACTTGTCATATTGGATCACAATAGGGGGGATCAATTTTTATGACTTCCCATTCCTAACACTACACACTGCTTTCCCCATAACTGCTACTTTCAACCTGAGGACCAGACACTTTCATTTCCTTTTGAAAACTTAAATGTGAGTCTTTTCACTTTCTGGTCACCAGAATCTATCTGTGGGTGTATAAACACACTTATCTACATGATTTGTCCTATCATGACAGAAGAACTCACTGTTCTGCACTTACAAGAATTAACACAAAAGAAGCTAATGGTTAAGAGTGAGTTGTGGAGTTTCTGAAATAGCCTTTTAGGTTTTTCTAATTCACTGCAATTTTGTTTACCTCGAACTAGCTACTTAGAATGCCTCACTCATGCCAAAAGACTGATTTTTTTTTTTTAAAATAAAGGGTAATTCCTTTCTGTTAGGTATTAGAGTTATCCATTTTAAGACAATTTACACAAGGAGCATTAAGCTGGGAATTAAGACCTTTTAATTTAATTTTTTCATATTTATGGAAGGCCTCCCCTTACTATAGAAATGGTTTAATAATCCACACTAATCTATACTAATGAAATAGTACCTACTAGAGAAAAAAATGTTCTCATTAAGGAAATAAAACTTGTATTTGTGTTATAAACATGTAACTTTAAAAATCAGACCTTCAGGAAGGAGAAATAAAGCTCAGTGGAAGAGCACATGCTTAGTGTGAGCAAGGTGTCAGGGCTTGATCCACAGCAACAAAATAAACATCAGATGTTCAGAATCGTTTTTTAGTGCTTTTCTCATTGTCAAACACATATTAAGAAAATACTGCACTATCATTTCTGCATTATACAGTACATGAGAAAATGCATATAATATAAATAACACATACTTGAATGTATATGTACTATAAAAATAATCATCTGAATACATGTTTTAGCCAGGCATGGTGACTCATGCTTTTAATCAGAACAATTAGAGAGCTAAGGCAGGAGGAGTGCCACATGTCTGAGACCAGCTTGCATTACATAATGAGTTCTAGGCCAGCCTGGGAAACATAGCAAAGCTCTATTTCTAAAAAAGAAAAGCAGACAGATTTAAAAGGAGGAAAAGGAGAAGGAGGAAGAGGAGGAAGGAGGAATGTTGTCAAAGAACAGCTTCCATCCAGATCATCTAGGCTGTATGAATGGATATCAAAAGCAGCTTATCATTTTTACAACTACAATATAAAAACATCCTAGTATCTTTTGGGTCAATGGAATTTTTAGTTGTAGAAAAATTGGAAAGGAATGAAGAGGTGTAAAAAGATAACTTCAGCACAAAAAATGGCTAATTAAAAAGTGAATAATGCTGGGCGGCAGTGGTGGCACACGCCTTTAATCCCAGCACTTGGGAGGCAGAGGCAGGCAGATTTCTGAGTTCAAGGCCAGCCTGGTCTGCAGAGTGAGTTCCAGGACAGCCAGGGCTACACATAGAAACCCTGTCTCGAAAAACCAAAAAGTGGATAATGCTTATTCCTAGGAGCTGTATTTACTGACAGTTTAGAAGATATTGATTTTCTAGAGCTCTAATTTTAAATATGTAAAAACAATTAAGTTAGTATTCAAGCTGCATGTAATTTCCCTGTCAAAACATGCAGTAGCATTAATGGAAATGGAAATAAATTCTCTATTGGAGATGTTTTGTTTTACATTTTTCTTTAATTTTAGTGTTAAATCTACCATGTGCTTACCAATGTTTAATTTTATACATTTAAAGGAAATGTTTACTATTAATGTTTATAGGACACATCTAAGTTTAAGCTACTGCTGCTGCACTTGAAGTATTCTCAATGACTGTTCAGGAGAGGGAAGCAGAACCCATTAGAAACCAAAGCCAAACATTTACACAAAGAGATATTCTCTCCTCCTCTGTGTGCAAGTGTGGAGGCCAGAGATCGACTTCAGGTGTCTTTGAAGTTCTATCACTCTGTACCTTATTTTTTGAGTAGGGTCTCCTACCAAACCTGGAACTCATCATTTCTGCTGGACTAACTGGCCAGAGCATGTCCCCTAGGATTTGTCTGTCTTTTACTATCCAGCACTGGGAGTACAGTTACCTCTCATTGTCCCTGGCATTTATATGGGTGTTGGGCATCTGGATTCAGGTTCTCTAGCTTGCATAACAAGCACTGTTTGCCCATGGAGCCATCTTTCCAACCTGAAAGTTAGCATTTCTGTAAGATTATTGTTCTAAATTGTATAAATATAGTACTTTATTGATTGATTGATTGTATTTTGAGACAGGGTTTCTCTGTGTAGCCCTAGCTGTCCTGAAACTCACTCTGTAGACCAGGCTGGCCTTGAACTCAGAAATCCTCCTGCTTCTGCCTCCCAAGCGCTGGGGTTAAGGGCGTGTGCCACCACACCTGGCATGATATTTTAATATACATATGTACACATAGTGAAATAATTACTATCGTCAAGCAAGTTACCATATCTCCTTACATAGTTATTTATCATTTCTTTTAGACAAACTGAAATCTGTTCATTTGGTGAATTTTCAGCAAAATATTTCAGAAATATTATTTATAATCACCACACATTGCATTAACCTAGACATAGTTTTGAGTCCTGGGAAGTCTGACATTTGAGCATGAATGCTTATCTATACAACTAAATATAGAGAAACCCAGAAATAAAAAGGTAGTTACTTATTGCTGTGAATCCAATTTTAGAAACTCAATCTAAAAGGAAGAAAAACATCTAACCAAAAATATGATGCTTTTTATTTGTATACATGGTGCATACCATATAACACTCTTAAAAAATAATAGTGACTCAGTTAAAAAAATAAATTGGCAATGAAAGATTGGAAATTATAGATCTAAATGAAAACAATTACAGCTACCTGTGCTGGACAAAAAAGGCAACACTGGAAAAGCTGAGCAGGTAAATAAACAATGGACGAACAGACGAAATAGCTGGCCAGAGGCTGGTAGTCATGGAAACACCATTTAGTCACTGTGCACACAGCTTCCAAGTAGGGAGGCCTCCTGTTATTTGGCTTCATTACCAGTGAGTCAAAGCATTTGTCATAACATTGAATAAACCATAACACAGTGCATTAGAATTGGAAAATTCAAAGCAAGCCCACTTACCTTCCCTGTCAGAACTGACGGAAATTCTGTATCAAACTTGTTGCTCAATCCAAACCTTAAAAACAAAGACAGAACAAAATTGATTCTATTCAGCGTATTTAACCCTTTCTCACAATAACCTAGAAACCCATGAGGTTTTCTTTTGGTCTTCAGATTTAGATAATTATGTCCTGAATATTCACAACTTTATGATGTATGTGCCACTTAGAACCAAACAATGGATTAAAAATCCATATATAAGTCCTAAAAATGACATTAATTTTTTTTTTTAAAAAATCCATTAAATCCAACAGATATGTTCTGAAAAAAACTTTACAGGTGGATCTCTGAGTTTGAAGCCAGCCTGGTCTACAGAGCGAGTTCCAGGATGGCAGGATGACACAGAGAAACTCTGTCTTGAAAGACCAAAAACCAAAATCAAACAAACAAAAAAGCTGGGCAGTGGTGGTGCACTTGGTGTTTCATCTCAGCACTCAGGAGGCAGAGACAGGCGGATCTCTTTGAGTTCGAGGCCACCTGGAGTTCTAGGACAGTCAGGGTTATACAGAGAAAAACCCTGTCTCAAAAACCAAACCAATGCCTGGAACTCACTCTGTAGACCAGGCTGGCCTCGAACTCAGAAATCCGCCTGTCTCTGCCTCCCAAGTATTGGGATCAAAGGCTTGCACCACCACTGCCCGGCGGGGATAACAATTTTTTTTCTTGGAGGCCATTCACAGTTTGAAGTAATACAGTCACTTAGCATAGTGTGTAGCCTGGGAAGGGCAGAGTTAATGATGTCTGTCCCTTGTGACTGCTTTCCTTTCACAGCCTTCTCAATGCTAGCTTACTTTGGTTTTTGCTTACCTATCATCCACTGACATAAAATTCTTACTTATTCTCATCTGGAATTGTCTGACATACAGAAAGTGACCTAAGGTTATTCCCAGTCAATTAGCAGATGAGCAAAAGCCTATACAACTCCTTTTGACTTTAGTATATATTATAGTGAACAAACACACTGGATGACAAAAATCTTAAGAGGTGGGTCATCTCTTTTCTCAGAACAGTTGGGCAAATGAAAGGTATTTAAAAAGATCTTCTGCCAGGCGGTGGTGGCAGACGCCTTTAATCCCAGCACTTGGGAGGCAGAGGCAGGCGGATTTCTGAGTTTGAGGCCAGCCTGGTCTACAGAGTGAGTTCCAGGACAGCCAGGGCTACAAAGAAAAACCCTGTCTCAAAAAACCAAAAGAAATGCAAAGCAAGCCAGTCACTCTCATAATTTTGGCTAGCTAGGAATAGCTATCCTCTTCTCACTCATCAGGGATTTCTTTTTCTTTTCTTTTTGTTAACACTGAGGACCTAAAAAGAATGCTTACTTCAAATAATCTTAATTCTGAGGGTTTCACTTAGTAGCTACAAATAAAATATTGATATAGTTGTTGCTGAGTGAAAACCTTTTCTCTGTTTCATAAGCAAACTATGAAGTTAAGAACTATGGCACACAGAAGTTGCACAAATGTATCTATTTATTACTCTTAGCCAAGATGTGGCAGTGTTCAGCATTAGACAAAGAGGCACTTGGGAACTATTCATAAGGCCATTTTATTGATGTTATTAAATATAGAGTCTATTATGTGTTTGAAGTTGACCAAGCTGGTGGTTGTCCATGATTGAATTCTCTTTAAGTGTTTTCAATGCCTTTTAATTTCTTGAAACAATTCTTTGGATGATAGGAAATGGAGGCAAAGAAGGATGCGTCCTTTCCTTACTTTATCCTGCCTCCCTATATCCCTTGTTTGTAAAGATGACTATTTTCAACCATTTAAACCTTGCATAAATGAATGTTCATGTGCTCAGGTTAAGAATCAGTACATATAAAGTCTTGTAAAAAGAACCACAATTTTGTTTAACCATGTACTTCATAACACTGATTCTAAACTACATGGGCTAAACTCTACTGTACTTAGGAAAAGGAAAATTATGCCCTCTAATACGGAGGTTTTTCTGTTTTGTTTTCTTTGTGTTTAGACTCTACTTAGATCTCCTTAATGTTTCTTACCAGACTATACAATGGCTTAAAGCCTTGTAAAATAGTTACCTGATCGTTTTCAGTGTTGGGGACTGAACTGAGGTCTTGCTAATACTAATCAAGGCCTCTCTCTGAATCCATAAAGTTAAACTATCAGTATGTCACTGTAATCTCTCAATGACAGGCAACAAAATGGTATGCCATTCTCTAATCTGAGAAGTATGTCTAAATTTGTTTAGAAAGGTACTGTTTGAAATTTAACCATCTGTTTTGGTTCTATATTTAATGAGACTCCCTAAAAACTGGCAATTTGCCAGGCAGTAGTGGCAAATGCCTTTAATCCCAGCACTTGGGAGGCAGAGGCAGGTGGATTTCTGAGGTCGAGGCCAGCCTGGTCAACAGAGTGAGTTCCAGGACAGCCAGAGCTACACAGAGAAACCCTGTCTCAAACAAACAAACAAACAAACAAACAAAAACAAAACAAACAAAAAACCCTGGTAATTCAGCAATTATGTCAACTAACTTCTATACAGGTACTTTAGCAAGGGCAGACATATACACATTTTAATTAATAAGAGTACGATCATATTTAAAAACACAAGGGGAAAAAATCTCATCAGATGTATGTTTTCTGTATTTTAATACACCATGCCCCGATATTTATCCTAAAAAAAGAAGAAAAGTATAAGTCACATAAACAGCATTTTTGAGACATTTCATACTTGCAAGTGACATTCATCATTTTGTTTCTATAGTCTCAAACCTGTGAGAGTTAATTTAGTAATTTTTTTAGACAGGGTCTCACTATATAGACCAGGCTGGCCTCTAACTCACAGCAATAAACACTTGCCTTTGCCTCCTGTGCTGGGATTAAAGGTATGTCCCCATGACATCCTGGCTTCACCTTGCTTCTCAGGAGATTATAATTAATTTTATGTTAAAATTCATATTTTGTTGGTTTTGGTTTTTGTTTTGTTTTTCAAGACAGGGTTTCTCTGTGTAGCCTTGGCTGTCCTGGAACTCACTCTGTAGACCAGGCTGGCCTTGAACTCAGAAATCCGCCTGCCTCTGCCCCCCAAAGTGCTGGGATTAAAGGCGTGCGCTACCACCGCCTGACTCATATTTTGTTAAAATAACTAGAAAGCCAAAGACATAAAGATAATACAAGAAAACTGGAGTTCTCTGGCCCACAGGAAAGTTAAACAAAGCTTTACAGAAGGATGAT
Source organism: Montemys delectorum (assembly GCA_019843815.1). Classification (NCBI taxonomy): domain Eukaryota; kingdom Metazoa; phylum Chordata; class Mammalia; order Rodentia; family Muridae; genus Montemys; species Montemys delectorum. The sequence goes on along the minus strand of JADRCD010043838.1, from coordinate 7,015 downwards.
GATGTGATGATCCCTCACTGCTAGGATTCTGATATATCACAGCTATGTGAAGTCCTTCATAGCATGATTCAACAAACTAGCATTTGTTGAGGGCCTGTACAACAACAGACATAGACTATCACTAAAATGAACTAATATTCATTGAACGTACTTAAACAGGGATTATCATAGGTGTTGAAGAGTCATAGGGAAAGAAACATTGTTCTTGCTGTTGTAGCTTACAATTTAGTGAGGGCAAAGAAGACTGACAGAAAACGGTGACATTTGGGTAGTTAGGATGAGGGGAGGTGAGGATTGGCATTTAAAATGGAGGCAGTAGCTTGAACAGACACATAAGATAAGAAATTGCAGGCTATGATGAATAGAATCCAAGCAGCAAAGGAAATAGAAAAGATGGCAGAGACAGGTTAGATCTAGTTCTGGACACCATATTCCAGAGCTTAGACTCTACCCTGATAACGAAGGAGAAACTAGACTAATCTTAAGCAGGAGAGCAGTTCAATTAGGTCTGTACTTCTGGTATTTTAATCAAGCAACAGGCTGAAGGATAGATGTTAGAGTGACAAGGATAGAGGTAAGACAACTAGTTAGGGTGGAAAAAGAGGCCTGAATCAGAGAAGTGGCACTCAAGAGGAAAACAAGCAAATCTAAGTCCTATATCAATCATTTTTTTTCATGTTTCGCTTTGGGAAACAGGAGAAGAAAAGGGAGGTAACAGGAGGTACACTCAACTGAAATGAAGAATAGAGAACAAAAAGGTGCATTTGAGAGTGACATAGTCCAGGTAAAAGCCTGAGCAGTGTCTGGTACAGAGATACACATTTGAAAACACTGGATTACTAGACCACAAGAAGCAAGAAGAGACCATTTAAGATGTGTAGACAGTAAGAGTAGAAGGCTAAACACAAAATTCTGAAGATCACTGATATTTAAGAAGCAAAAGGGGTGGTGGTGGCTCACATCTTTAATCTCAGCACTTGGGAGGCAGAGGCAGGCAGATTTCTGAGTTCGAGGCCAGCCTGGTCTACAGAGTGAGTTCCAGGATAGCCAGGACTACACAGAGAAACCCTGTCACAGAAAAGCAAAAAAATAAATAAATAAATAAAAATAAAAAAAGAGAGAGGCAAAAGAAGAAGACCGTGAATGAAAAATATATACCAGGCAAGCACTTTATTATAAAACTATACATACTACCAGTGTCTGATCATGGTGATCTCAGTTGAGGCCAGATTCTTCATAGTTAAGGTGGCAGAACCCAGACGAGAGGAAGTAACTATGGCATATGTAGGTACTTTAAAGAAATTTGGTGAAGAGAGATTAGATAGCAGCTAAAAGGGATGTGGGAATCAGAAGGTTTTTGTCATAGAAGGACTGAATATAATTACAGGACAATCTAGACTCTTGATTCTAGGGAGAATCGAGGCACTATTGGAAGCCAGGGGCTAACATGGAACAAGACCTTGGGAGGAGGCTAGAAGAGAAGGGTATGAAAAGCAGAAGAGAAGAGATGAGTTTTGGGTAAGGAACTCTTTGAATTGCAATGCTGGGAGAACTCAGATCTAATAAAGAGCCAATGGAGGTTTGCAGCAGCATATGACACGATTAAATGGAATTTTAAGAAAATTAGTTTGGCTCAAGCATACACAATGAAGCAGGGAGAAGCAGCAGACTATGCCTATAATTCAAGAAGGGGATGGCAACTCAAGCAAGAGTATTGCCAAATAGGAATAGAGAAAATGAAAAATCTAAACAAATTTCCAAATATATGATGATACAATTCTGGGAAAACTGGACATAGGGCAATTCAAGGAGAAGAGTCAAAATGACTCAAACATTTCAAATATTTCCCCGGGAGAGTAAAATTTTGGTGTTACCACTACAAATGTGGCAACTAGAAATACAACCCATTTGGGGAGGAAAAATGTTGAGTGTAAGATATATTGAGTTAGAATCAGGTTAAACATATTATCTTAAATACTTATCTCTTAATCAGCGTAAAAAGCTACAAATACTTCCCTCTTTTGAAAAATCCAGTTGATGGTGACACCTCTCAAATTTTAAACTTTGAATAGAAGCAAAACTTCTATAGATGAAGACTGAACAGAGGATAGAAAAAGGCCAGTATACCGGAGAAGAAATAGTTCACTCACATTGGTATAGGGCCAGGGTTTTAGCTCAGAGATATAGCACTCGCCTGGATGCACAATGCTGTACTTTGAATTTCGTCACCACAAAACCCAAGAAAACCAATATAACATATAGTTTAGAGCAATCTACACATGCCTATGCCAGAAAATAATGAAACAAAAATTGATATTTTAGATGTATCAGTTTAAGATTATTTGTTAAGGAGTTTGCTTCATTTGACAGATGGAATGTTCTGTTATTATAGTTCATGTCTCTGATACCACACAAATATTTTATTAACAACAAGGTCTTACTCTGTAGCCCATGCTGGCCTGGAACTTATGTGATCCAGTTTGGCATTGAACTCATGGCACTCTCCTGTTTTAATCTACCAATTGATGGTATCACAGGCATGAACCACCAAGTCTGGGTTCTAAACATTTAATCTTCTTAAAATGCTAGATATTTAGCATTAAATGTCCTTCCTAAATGAGAAAATGTATATAATAAAGCGAAACGATTTTCATGTTTAGTGATTTAAGTACTGGCTTACGCTTTTCAGAGTTTTCTTCAAATAATTAACACCAAGATACTATCAGTGCTACTCCTTTACATCTAACTCCAGAATTTTAAAACTGCGTGTGTATGTCTCTCCCTCTCTCTCTCTCTCTCTCTCTCTCTCTCTCTCTGTGTGTGTGTGTGTGTGTGTGTGTGTGTGCGTGCGCGTGTAGAGGGGTGATAGCAGAAAATTATACCTGTAAGAGGCTAGCCACAACAAATCTCAGTGCTCTGTTTTAAATGAAAAAAAAAAAAGGAAACTGGTTGTGTGAAGAATAAAATGAAGCCACAAGGAAATTTTAGAGAACTTAAATTATGCTTCCTTGCCATGTACTCATTGCTTGAATTGTAGAAAATAATGGGGGGAGTTAGAAGATAAAATTGTGGGTCAGTACAGAAAAATACCTTTTCTGTGTTAGGTTATGGAAAATGATCTGCATAAAAGAAGTCTGGAAAATGAGGCAGCAAGTGTGATGGGTGTGATAGTGTTTTAGAGTTTCATGGAATTAAAAACAAAACAAAAAAGAAGCCTCGATACCAGAATCATAATTAGTTTGAATAATGGTATCCCTAGTGACAAAAGAAATGGAAGGAAAATGGTGCAGGAAGTTGGCGCCTAAACATTGCAGGCTATCTGCAAAAATCTTGGTCTGAAAAAAAAAAACTGTCTTCAAATTACCTAATTAAAAATAAGACCTAATCGGGCAGTGATGGTGCACGCCTTTAATCCCAGCACTTGGGAGGCAGAAGCAGGTGGATTTCTGAGCTGAGGCTAGCCTGGTCTACAGAGTAAGTTCCAGGACAGCCAGGGCTACACAGAGAAACCCTATCTTGAAAAAAACAAAACAAAACAAACAAACACACAAAAGACCTTCTCCAAAGCCTTCCACAATTGACAAACATTTGGCAATATATTCATTCAATGATTTAAAAAGTGCATTATAGTCAAAACAGTTAACATGTTAAAAATTGAAAGATAACATGTTGGAGGAGTTGGCACACACTGTATGATCTCCTGCAAGCACTCAATTGAGTCAAAGGGACTATGCGAGCCATGATAAAAATTAAAGATGGTCTGATTTGATAGGAAGGTGAAAATGCATTTTGAAAATGCAATAAAAGACACCACAGTCAAGAGCATGAACACAGCACCATATTCAAAATCTCAAGTATGTGCACTCCAAGCAATAAAAATGAGGAAGCACTCTTCAAAGCCCAGTGATCAATTTTTCTTCCTGTGCAACCAAAACGCTATGAAATCCCTGCACACTTTATTTTCTCAAATATGATCTAGGATTCAATGTAAAAGAAGCCACCTGGGTTGAGTTTTAAAGAACTTACTCTCAATTCATTAAAGGCTAATTTCTATATATTTAGTACTTGTATATTCAATGTCTGGACATACACGTTCCCCTGTAGACATCTTAAATTATTTCAGGGCCAGGGGGGGGGGGCGTTAGAAACCACGCACTCAAAACCCTTCATTTTGGAGATGAGGAACCCAAGGCCTGGAAGTAAGAATCAACTGACCAAGGTCACAGGGCCAATAAGAAGGGAAACAGATTTAGCAACCAAGTTCTCTCCCTCTGAATCCATTGCTCTCTTTACTTTGCATAGATTCCAATTAACCTGAACCTCTAAGGATGTGATGTTAAAAGAACGTCAGAGGAGTGCGTTCAACAGAGAAAGGATGACGATATTCATTCATTAGGTAGGAAGAACGGATGGACAAATCTGTGGGTGGATGAATACTTACATTATTGACAAAATGCATCACATTTTTTGTTTTGTTTTTGTTTTTGAAGAACCCAAACCTAGATCTTGTCACCTGTCACAGCAGACGCTGTTTTCCACTAGCATCAATCTTGGCAGCAGAGAAGCCTAGTACATCCTGCAGTTTAGAGACTATTCACTTGCCAGCACACGAACAAGCAGATTGCCCCTACTCCAGTGTCTCTAGCTCTCTACCTCACAACTCCATGGCCTACGCTCACTCTTTCCTCTGGGTCGATGCAGCTTTATCCCCCACCCCCTTCTTTTACATGACACTTATTCAACCTGCGGTTTTGTCATTTAGACCAGGTGCCCTTTGCTAACAGTAAGCTTTAGTCAGCCCTCCCCCACTCCGCAGGCCCCTCAATGCCCTTCTCATTTGTTTGTCATCAAATCTCAGTCTCTGCAAGCCCCCGACCCCAATGGCTTACACAGTGATGTGGCCGGCGCCGCGCACCAACACAGGGTCTGGGGCATATCTCCGCAGATGCTCCTCGCTCACTACCCGAGGCGGGGGCGGCACCTCCTCCTCCTCTTCTTCCTCGTCCTCCTCCTCTTCATCCTCTTCTTCTTCCTCCTCATCTTCCTCGTCCTCATCGGGCCCAGATACCGACGACGATGACGACGACGACGGAGACGACGACGGAGACGACGACGATGTTGCTGCCTCTTCTTCTTCCTCCAATTCCGAGATGGTGTCGAACTCCGCCATGTTGGGCAGCAGGATGCTCATCACGTGACCGCGCGATCGCCACCACTCTCCGGGAGAAGAGTTTGAACCTGCGGAGTCGCTGGGAAAGGAGGGGGAACGGACTGAAGAGAAAGAGGAGGGGGCGGGGAAAGCGCTTGAGGAGACGCGCCTGCGTGTTGGGGAGACAGCGCGGGGGTTGGAGGCGGGGGCATGAGGGACCAGGGAGTAAATTCAGTGTACGCTTGCGCGCCTCCAAGGGGAGGGGGCTGGTAGAGGTGAACTCCAGGGAATTCTCGAGGTCCGGTCTGCGGGTGCTGATCTTCATACTGCGTTTTGGACGTCAGACTCTTGTACACAGGGGACACACGTTCTCGTTTTAGTGTCTGTTAATTAATGCGGGATATATTTGCCTCTATGCAGACAGTTGAGGGAAAGCAAATTCTATAAAAGCGAGTTTAGGATATTGTCCAAAATATCTCAAGGTATACATATGTCAATCTCTTACGCAGAGATTGTTCAATTCTGAGAAAAGGGTAAACATTTGCATTAGCATTTTTCAAAAGAGGAAACTTTCTATTAATTTCTTATGCAGAATGGTACTTTGCGGACTTGCTAAGCATCACAGACTGTGCTAAGTGCTCTGTGTACTTATTTCATTTAATCTCCCCACAAGCCGAGGAGGGGTGTACTTCATTGAGCCTCATATCACACAAGGGCAATCTTGATACAAAGAGATTAAGTAATTTGTCCAAGGACACGGAACTAGTAAATGACAATGAGCTTTTAAGTCTGGAGTCTCTTCTGACTCCCAAAGCCCTGTTCTTTTAGCCAAACAACCCATGGTACCTAAAGTTGTTTGGAAAGACTGGGTGAAGTGGTGCATTTTGGTTGGTTCTTATAAGGACACACAGGTTTGCAATGGGTGTTTTGAAGCCAGCATAGTGGCACATACCTCTAAACCCAGCACTTGGGAGGCAGAAGCAGGAGGATCTGCAGTCTAGTCTACAGAGCTCCATTTAGGATGGCTAGGTTTACACAGAGAAACCCCTC
>JADRCD010043804.1:3598-15633 GCA_019843815.1 Montemys delectorum | reverse complement strand
CCTCGGCCCTGTGAAGGTTCTGTGCCCCAGTGTAGGGGAATGCCAGGGCCAATAAGTGGGAGAGGGTGAGGTGGCAGGCATGGGGAGAGGGGGGCAACAGTGGTTTGTTCTTGTTGTTTTTGGGATTTTTTTTTTGGAAGGGAAGCTGGGAAAGGAGAAATCATATGACATGTAAATAAAGAAAATATCTAATAAAAAATAATAATAATAAAAGAAAAATATGTTAAGACAGAAAAAAAATAGTTGTCTTCCACAAACCCCTCAAATGTTGAATCTGAAAATCTACGGAGTATTGGGATTAAGTTTCTCACCCACCTACCTTCTGTCAAGTCCTGTCATTGAAGAAAGGGGGTGAAAGACTCATTGCATATGTTGTAGACTGATACAAGGACTTCAGAATCCAAAATGTAAAGGTAGAAATGAGTCAAACATTGTCTCATAGACAATACAAATGACACTGGATGCAAAAGGCACTGGAGTGAGAGAGTGAAGGCAACTAGGCCCTAACAGATGAAAACCTTCTACACATCTGTAGCAGGGAAAAGCCAAAGAACTTTATCTATGAACATTCAAACAATAGACATTTGTTTTTCTTAACCTTTTTTTTCTATGCAAGACTGGACATTATCTTTAAATGATTTCCAGCATACAACCATATCTTAAGACAAAGAGTGACATTTTATACCATTCGGTATCAAACTGCGTATTTCTTTTTTTCAATTAGGAATAAATGAGTATTTCCTTCTCACTTTGTGTTTGATAGCCGAACTAATTTAAAGCTCTGGTTTCTTAACAACTGAGCTGATCCATGCATTTTATGGAGGTAGTTGGTATGTATTTCTGAAACAATTTGAAGTTGCTATCTAAGCTCCAGAACATATTTTGAAAATGTACTTTACTATCATACATTCTAATAGAATTTTATTTCAGTACTCACAGATTTAATGACAATAGAAATCTAGTCAACATTTCTGGATTGCCCACTATTATCTATCTGTAATAGTAAAAGTAAGGTTTGCTTAATTTAATTCAAGGATCTGCATTCTAATTTACCCTTCTTTGGTTTTCCCCATAATATTTTAGTGAATTGTAATTTGTTTAATGCTATATTCTGTTATGCACTATATTGGTTGATGTATAAACATGCCCTGTATAAGGGCCTACTCTCTTGTTCAGGATTCCAGTTCTAAATTCATTAACCCAAGTGACCTTTGTCAACAAATATCTTGTCACATACATGGTTATATATTTCAGTAGTAGAGAGCTGTCAAAAATGTCTCCAGTAAGTTGTTGTTGGTAGGAAATTTAGTTTGGGCCAAATGGTTTTGTTTTGTTTTCTTTTTTCATTTTGCCAGGTCGGGAATATAAATTCATGTAATTGCTTTCAACATACATCAGTGAGAGGAAGGTCAAAAGTTCTCAAGTTTGATTTTTGTGTTTACCCCGTAGGCTCCAACACTTAGTCAGAGGCTTTCAAAACGATTGCACTTGATTTCTTTATATTCTTCCAAATAACAAATGTTATAAGTGCTTGGTCAGTAGTTTAAGAAAATTAATCGAAACATCTTACAGGCAATGTAGGAAAAAGCAAAAAGGATGAGAAATAAAAGTCAAGCAATTTTCGAACAGGCTTGGGGACATATTTCAAACCTGAAAAAGGAATTCATTAGCAAATACAGTTTCTCCAGATGTTAGAGGCTTCTGGGACCATTTCTAGCCCTGGGCTGTCTTGAGTCACATGCTTTTTTCCTTCATCTTGAACTAGAGCATTTCCCAGTCACACTCCGTGTTGATAAATAACTGAATAAATGAGGTGTAACTCTGATAGTTGGTTGTCGTCGTCATCCTCATTGTTGGTATTGCTGTTGTTGTTCTCTTTTAGCTTACCTGGGCTAAATAATGGAACATCTGTAGCAGAGGACCAGTATAACGGCTCATCTTCATAGCCAACATGATAGGATTTAGAGTCACCTAGGAAAAACACCTCTAGGCGTGTCTGTGTAGGTGTTTCCAGAGAGGTTTAATTGAGGAGGGAAGACCCTACTCTGAATGTGTCTGGCACCATCCTATGGACTGGTGTCTCAGACTGAATCAAAAGCTACACAACAGCTGAGCTCTAGCATTCATTTATGGGCACAATGCAACCAGCTGCCCCACTCTTCCCATCGGGACAGCTTCCCTGCTGTGAGAGACTGTATCCTTTAAATTATGAGTCAAAACAAACCTTTCATTCCTTATGTTGCTTTTAAGTTGTTTTGTTTTCATGGTTTTTTTTTCCCCCAGAGGAATGAGGGAAAGGAAGTAATATACTCAGGAATGCTGTGGGTGCCCATTTGTGCTATAAATTCATATTTCTGAAACAGCGCTACTAAGATCTAGTTCACTAATGTATCATCTTGTGATGAAACACACAGTCATACTGCATAACTATCTAATTTAACAGATAATGGGAAAACAGCATTGTGTCTTCCCTCTGTGTTGTGATGATAGAATGATGACTGGCCCCGAGAAGTCCTTCCTCTGTGTCTTCCTGATTGTAATCCTAAACCAGCCCCTGCCTAAACTGACTATCTTGATGTTCATGATGAATAACAACTACTTCATGGGGCCTGTATTTGAAATTTGTATCACTCAGGTCATTTATTATCTAGCCTAACTGGTTTATCTCAGTCTTCCCTTTTTATTTAATATGCATCCATGTTGTGTGGAGGCTGACATCATCCATTCTCTAGGTGAATGGTATGCTATCATATCTCTAGCCATTTGTTTATCACTCTAACTGTTCAATTGTTCCTGTCCGGAAGGCTGTGTAACAGTGTTGTAGGAAATATGCTATGGTGTATTTCCTGGTTACAGGTAAGCACACATTTTTTGTGGAATAAAGCCCCAGAGATGGAATTGCTGTCTTATAGGCTGTATGCATTTTCAGCTTTACTCCCAAATATTTTATGTATTCACCATGGCTGTCTTCAGACACACCAGAAGAGGGCATCAGATCCCATTGCAGATGGTTGTGAGCCGCCATGTGGTTGTGAGATGCCAACACTTTTAAATCCAGACTCCATTTTAGAGAAGCTGACCTAAGTTTGAACTCAGGTAGACTGGTATCTAGCATTAGTTTCCAAGTTGCCTCCCAACAGAACCTGAGCTTAGCTCTAGTCTCTAGGCTAATTCCCAACAAGAGCAGAGTTTCCAGGTTACACCCCCAACAAGACCAGTAGCTCCAGGTTATTCCCCCAACAAACCTGCACTCCAGGTTACAAGCCCACCCCTGTCTAATGACCACCAATGCAGAGGGGAAGAGAAGTTAAATTTATGGTATGACTCCCAGCACTAGCCAATTATGTTAAAGGCTACAGGAGCTTTCCAATTAGATGCTTGCACATATTCCTTGTTTGTTGCTTACTCTAAAGCCTTGCATCAATTGACACTCGGAGCTCCTCTCTCCACCAAAACTGTCCTGCATGATGGAGGTGCTTTGGGGGAGACCTGAGCTAGCTCGAATAGAATAAAAACCCTGCTGTGAGTTGCATCAGATCGGCTCCTGTGTGTGTTTTTGGGGATCACCAACATTTCCCAGGCACAACAGTTGCTGGGAATTGAACTCAGGACCTCTGGAAGAGCAGTTGGTGCTCTTAACCACTGAGCCATCTCTCCAGCCCCTTAACTATCAAATATTATCCGAATTGATTTTATAATGTATACTCCCACTGATGGTGCATGAGAATACTCGTCATACATGATTATTAAAACCTGACAATTATATATACATATATAACAAATTGCCACTCTGAAATACACACACACACACATTTTATTTTTATGTGCTTGTTTATTTATAGTGCTGGGACTAGAATCCATAGACTTGTACATACTAGAAAATTGCTTTACCACTGAGTCACATCTGCAGTCCAGATGTTTTATTTGAACATTCTAATCTGTATGCACTGGCATCCCATTGTGCTTAGTAATTTGCAAAAGGCCTTTATATATATACAGTAGAAATGCTGATATTTTTTCAACTAGTGTATCCTCACTAGCAGCAGGAGGCAGGTATGGCTACATTTTATCTATATGTACTCCATGGTCTCAATTTCCTTAGTGACTCATAGTGATTGGCTTACCCATAAAATTGAAAAAAGATTAAAGCAATTCACTAGAATCTATTTAATTTTAGGCATACCTGTAATTTTAATTTCTATGATGGTCTCCTTTGAACATTTTCTTCCTTTTTTCATTACTTGTAATGAAATTACTTAGCAACCATTTATTACTTGGAAGTCTCTGTCAATCAGTCCATCTTATCTCTCCCAAGTACAAGGACAAGCTAAATTATATTTTTCTCTGAAACCACATAGAACATTAAATTAAAAAAGACAGCACACTAAATTGAGTAACACACTAGAATTGATTGATATTACTTATTAAACCTTTTTAAAAACTAGCATAATATTACTTCTTGCATCTTATTTCCTATGTGTAGATAATCTGTGTCTTATTATAGTGCAAAAACCTGAAACCTTCATTAAACAAAGTATTTTATTCGTGTAAAATATTGAATAACTCTATTCTCATTAAAAATCTGGAAAAGAAAGGCAAAACATCATGATGGCTGGAGAGTGTGGGTCCCCTAACAATTGGAGCAGGACCTGTCTCTGACTCTGTTGCCTGCCATTAGACCCCCTTCCATTACCTGGAGTGCCTGATTGGGCCTCAGTTAAGAGGAGGAGATGCTTAGTTCTGCTGTGACCAGGGTGAAGTGATACCCAAGGGGGGCTTCCCTTTCTCTGAGGAGAAGGAGAGGGGGTAATGGGGGGAGGAATTTGTAAGGGTGGAATCTGGGAGGAGAGGAGAGAGAGGACTGTGATTAGGATGTAACATGACTAAAAAATAAAGTATTTTTTTTAAAAAAGTGATGTAGTCTTCTAGTGAAGCAAGGTCCCAGTTTCCATTTTTAACACTGGTAAAAGTCTCCTTTGGGAGAAATAGTTCCACAGTCTTTGATATTTGATGTATAAAAGGTCATTTTGATGCACTTTTCACTACCCTTTGTCTTTACAATCTTTTTTTTTTTTTAAATTTCCATCTTGGGAATTCTATCAGAAGAGGGAGCATTTACCATTGAAAGGATAGAGGATAACATAAACCCCATTTGTCTCCATTTAAGGGCCAGGCTAGATTTCAAAAAGGCCACAAGGTACCAGCTCCAGGAACAGAACATAAAATCTAGAAATGTCATAAAACCCCCTCCCAAAGAACAGCCTGGGGATAACCACAAAAATGGGCTTATCGCAGAATGGGTCATCTGTGCTGGGTAGCACTATCTCATCCTATGGTTAAACATTCATAACATAGGAATGCAGACCACTGACCGCCTGTGAGCCCTAGCACCCACCAATGAAATTTCAGATTACCTAACCCTTTAAGAGAATTCCCCTAATCCCTTTAAGAAAGCCTGCATGCCTTTATCTGGGGTCACCATTTCAAAGAACGGTTGACCCCTGAATGCTGATTGTTTCTGCAGAATAAACACTCTTTGTCTTTGCATACTATCTGAGTCTGGGGTCTTCCTTCAGCGATTTTGGGACCCTTACACCATCAGTCCTCTAGAGCACTTGCTCTAATATGGAGCCCTGTCTGTGACCACATATCAACTTCAAAAACATGATCATATAAACGAAAACATAACAGAAATTTCAATAAATTACATATCTTTCTGATCATTTGGTTGGGCTAAAACCTTTTGAAATGGAATTGAAATACTAATATTTAGCCAGAGAAAACTATTTCTAACAAGTATTTGCAAAGATAAAAGATATGTAATAAGACTGTTTCTTCTGGTTCTTCCTGGAGGGTGTCTGTTTACTTTAGAAAACACTTAGAACTAGGCACCAAGGATTGCAGTTAGTGATATATCAATAACATCACTTAAAGCTGCAATGGAGGCAACTTCTGGATTTAAGAACCGCCTTCTGTAGTAATGATGGTCTTCATTTCCCCTCTTAGCTATTTCACAAAATGTAAATGTTGGCTTTGATGTACATCATTAGTCTTACAGCAGTACAGGATCCTTTCATCACAAATAGTCTTTGAAACTCAAAGGTTCACCATGTTCAATGAAAATGCCTGTGAGACTCACATGTGAAGGGCTTCAGTCACTTCTTCTAACTTAACACTGTAGCTCAAAGGCATCAGAAATTCCATTTCTCATTCTTTTCAGTGGATAAACTTTGTAATGGATTGAAATGTTATGTCTTCATACAAATTTAGTATGACAAAAAGTATATAGAGGCGTGTAGAGAAGTGTAGAATCTGGTCGAATCTATTCATCAACCATGCAGAATTGGATGCTAGAAGTAAAATCTATATTTTTGCTTGGAGCAGGAATATATATCTAGGGAGGGAGAGGAGAGAAAGAAGGGAGAGGGAATTGGGGGGAGTGAGTACATATATGTATTGAGCAAACATTTCCTAAGACACAGGCAATGTCATCATCAAAGAGCTTCCTCCTGTAGCTCTTTGATGGGAACAAATACAAAACCCACAGTTAGGCATTATACAGAGAGTGGGTGACCTTGGAACCTTCAGCCTTAAATGAGCTATCTCCATCAAATACTTCCCCTCAGAGCTCAAGGAACTCCACAGGAGAGGAGGCAGAAAAATTGTGAGAGAGAGGGGATGGAGGACACCAGAAGAAAAAGATCCTCTAAATCAACATGATCAAAACTCACATGGACTCAGAGACCTGAAGCAGCATGGGGCCTGCACAAGTCTGCACCAGGTCCTCTGCTTATATATTATAGCTTCCGATTTAGTATTTTTATGGAATTCCTGAGTGTGTGAAGGAGTGAGTTTCTTAGGCCTCTTGGGCTCTTTTCCTTCTGTTTGTTTTGTACAACTATGATGTGTTAATTTTTGTTTTATCTTATTATGTTATACTATAATCCCTTAGAGGCCTATTTGTTTCTTAATGAGAGACATGTAGGGAGTGGATCTGGATAGAGGAGGAGGCAGGGAAGAACTGAGTGGAGGAGAGATGAGAAACTAATCTGGGTATATTATGTGAGAAAAAAAACTATTTTTCAATAAAAGGGGAAAAAGACAGAGACAATCTATTAAAAGTAACTGACTTAGAAGTGAGAAAAATAACTACTCTGAATTTACATTACTATTTTAAGTTTAGATATGGCAAGGTCTTTTTTCATGAAAAGAAAATGCAATGACCCCAATACATTCTATCAATAGCATTAATGAAATAAGAAAATGAAGATGGTAATGGAATATCATAATATTACTAATTGAAGGCTCAGATTATAGCTGAGTTGAGTACTTGCCTAGCATGTAAAATGCCCTGGGTTCAAAGCCTACTATTAACTTAAATGGAACTGTTTTCTCTTTTAAAGGAAAAACACACAGCATTACATAATAATATATAGCATGTTAACTCACATGTATTTGACCATATAAAGGCACATATCTTTCACTAATGAGTTAAAACTTGCTGCTTGAAAAACCTGCCCAGAAGTGTGAATGCATCTTTACACAAAAGGAGAGAATTTCAATGATGTAAAGCATACAAGTTATGACCCCTTAAAAGATAACCCAAGGCATGATAAAATGCTAAAGAATTTATGTGAACACACATACTCACAGCTCTTAACCAGAAGTGGTCCAGGGACTGCAACAAGGAAACACAAGAGAAGGGCCTTAGAAGACAGGAACAAAGGGAAGGCATTGCAAAGTGGCCTACCTAGAAAATGCCAGAATTAGAAGGTCAAGATAAGGAGAATTAGGAGAAGCACTCCAATCTCCTAAGGAAGAACAATCTCTCTCTCTCTCTCTCTCTCTCTCTCTCTCTCTCTCTCTCTCTCTCTCTCTCTCTGTCTGTCTCTGTCTCTCTCTCCCTCTTTCATTTTTTTGTTTCCCCTGTTTTTAATCCCATAATTCTTTTGTTCCTGTACTTCTATGCTTTCCATTTCCTCATCATTTCCCTTATTTATGATCGTGTTTACTCTATTTACATTCTTAGTTTAGCCTATGTATTACTTGGAGGTTTTGTTTGATTGGTTCTTTAATGGGAATTCTCCTGTTGTTGCCCACATTATCATGAAACTTTCTTTGTAGGCCAAGTTGCTCTGAAATTCCCAACAATCCTCATCTTCACAAGTGCTAGGATTATAGGCATGAGTCACCATACTAAGACTCAATTAGCTATCCTTTATAATTTCTGTTCCTTTCTTTTCTTTTATCATCATCATCTTCGTCATCATCATCATTACTATGTAGGTTGTTTTAATTTTATTTACTACAGTTATACATTTAGTTTAGTTTTGTTATTGCTAATGCCGTAACCATTGTATAAAATTAATTGTATTTCAACTAATGTATGAAAGCATTAGTGAGGATAAGATGAAGGAAAAAAATTAAAGTAGAGGGGAAGGAAGAAAATGAGACAGAGAGACGGGATTTGGGAGTATCAGGATGAAGCAACAGAGAGGAGGGTTAAATGAGATAGAAGATCTACAAAGCAGGGTTGCTGGCTTAGTTGGGTTTCTATTGCTGTGCTAAACAGCATGACCAGAAGCAATTGGAGAATCTTTCACTTTTAGATAAGGTCTATCACTGAGGGAAGTGAAGGCAGAAACCTGGAGGCAGGAACTAAAGCAGGAAGTATAAAGGGATGCTGTTTACTAGCTTGCAAAACAAAGTCCCCAGTGCCAGGTTTTGGATAACTCCTTATGAATTGTGGGTCAGGGAGGTCACAGAGGTTTCTTTGTTGCTCACCATAACTAGATGATAAGACCCTATTGCTGAAGGAGCCACAGACTTCAGTTTTGAGATATAAGGCAAGTTGGAACTAAGTCATAAATTTCCTCTTTGATGAATAACATTCAAAGTGCTGGAAGATATGTGGAGGTATCTAAGGGGGAAAGGACATTAATGGTCTTACCCAACTGGGTACCCTATGAACTACAAAATAAACCTGCCAGGCAAGATGCACCCAACCATGTAATAGTGACACAATTGTTTTTGGTGGAAACCAAGAAATCTCTAATGTGACTAGAGATCACTATATTAAATCTATACCTGTTATAGTAAGCCTCATCAAGAATTGATGTTTTGAGGGATCATAGATCCAAGAGGGAAACTTACTACTGATACTTTACTAGACTGACATATCAAACAACCTCCTAAATATCTAGGTTTATACCCATAAACAAAGACTAATTTTAGCGTTATTAAAAAGTCTCTTTCGCTGTGAATGAAAGTAAATGCAGAGACTTGTGACTGTCTAAAGTACTGAGAAAAAATGTCAGGGGCCCACACCCTGGGATATTTATCCTACCTTCTTTAAAGGAACACTGCAGAAAGGTGGGAGGGAAGAATGTTAAAAGGTGAGTATAGGAAGCATACTGTGAAATCTGTCCTCTGGGCATGACACAACCATTGCAAAATCATGAACTCTCAGCAGCTGTGGCTATTTTCAATGGCCTTGCACAAGGCTGGTTCTGATAACAATCAGTTATGGATTAGGGAGAGGCTTAAGAGGCTCCATCCATCCCTGCTGAACTATAAGCTACTGACACTGACAGATTCTTGGCAAGGGACAGTCGGTTGTCTTCAACATACATGTACAGGTTAGCCCACCAGGCTCCAATGGATATTTTGTAAACCCACAACCACACAGGTAACTCTAGTTAAATTCAGTGGGTAACAAAACAAAATAAATAGGCACGTGAAAAAGATTTGTGGGAAGACAGTGTAGATAGAAGTGGGAAGAAATTAAGATAGTGGGCAAAAAGCACTGTGTGTATCTGAAATTGTCAAAGAAGAAATTTAATTATTTTTTAAAAGAGGAAAACCACAAACATTTAAAAAGAAAGAAAACATGAGTTTTTCCAAAAATATCAAAGCAGATGAGATGCTGGTGTAAGGTATACTGGATCAAATAGAATAATATCAGAAAAGAAAAATAAAGATAGAATATCAGGTATTGATGACCAAAATTGAGGAATTATTACATTCAGAAAGCAATTTAAGAAAAGGAACTGATGAACACAACATTAAAGACCCCTGTGGGGTGACTGAAAGAACAAAGGTATGGATTTTGAATGTTGAAGAAGGTACCAAAATTCAGACTAATGCTATAGAAAACTGGTGAAAATACAAGAGATTTTTCTCAAAACCTAGGGAATGATACAGATATCCCAGTATAGTATTTAGAACCACAAATAAACATGCATAAAAGAACCTCTCTGAACACACTAAATTAAAAGTATAAAGAATATGAAGCAAACACAGACTATTGAAAGCTGTAAGAGAAAATTGTTGAAGTTACTTATAAAAGAGAATACAGTGCAACTCCTAATGAAATCCTAAAGGTCAGGAGAATATGGAATGGCATAGTTCAAGTGCTAAATGAAAATAACTCACAGCCTAGGACTATCTCTTAACAGAAACCTTTTCTTCTTTTAAGTTGATTACCTCAAGTACTATGTTATAGTTCATTGTGAAACTGATTCACACATCCATACTTGTCAAAAGTTGCAACTTGGTCATCGTGAGCACTTGTGTAAAGAACTATTGTAATATTTGTTTAATTGTACTCTAACCATGTCATCTGATCATATCATATCATCATCTTTAACTAAAAAAAAAAATACTAGGGGTATTGTGTGGACCTTGCTCAGCTAAATAGCACCAGATCATGATATCATGCTGAAAGCTGTTTTTTCCATAAAAGTCTTGGCCTAATAACAATAGCACTATGAGTGTTTCCCTGAAAACATAGCACCATCAAGAGATTGGCACAGGCTTGGCTGGAGTTAGGAGTTTCAAATGAGTTTACTTTTTTAATCACTTCCCTTTTTAATTTTTATGAATAAACCCATATTTCAATGTTTAATTGTGTATAGCAATATTTAAATTTGGGCATTTCTTCTCTATCACAAAATTCCCTGACAATATTGTTATTTGAGATGATCTTGAGGTGGCCTATGATGAGATGTCCCAATTTTTCATGTCAAACACATGCTCTCAAGTTTAAGCAATGCTGGTTTGTTGGAAAGAGCTCTCATCAAGGGAGAAAAATGATCACAGTCTGCCACGTTCATTCTCAGTGACTTTGAGTCATGAGCATCCCTTGTCAGAAACAAATACAGACATGTTTGTGTCCTTCCATAATGCTGGAATTTATTAGATTACAGCAAGTTCACAAGGTACAGAGGTTTCCACAACATCATTTCCCAAATATCCCTACTTCCTTTGATATCCCTGGCCAAAGGAAACACAGATTATTTTATGGCAATCTTAATTACTGATACTTAGATCAAACATTATATGTATCCGTGATTAAGATTGTCATAAAAGAAAAGGTATATATAATATATGTGTGCGTATGTACATGGTATATATGTATGATGTACAATATATATATATATATATAAGCATTGGGTGAGTGTGTACTGTGTGTTTGTGTATGTATGTTTGTATATGTATGTTGTGCATTTGTGTGTGTGTGTGTGTGTGTGTGTATGTGTGTGTATGTGTGTGTAGGATACAGAGTTATTACAAAGGGTTAAAGAGGCAAATTGTGTAAAGAAGTTGAAGTAGCAAAAGGTGGGAAATAAATAAGCATGTGAAAGTGGCTTTGTTGAGAAGATAACTAACTCCAAGGGAAGCTAGGATGAAGCTGCTGCTGTGGGTCAGGATGCTGCAGGTCACACATTTGAGAAAGGAGCTGAATGGTTGAGTGAAGCTGTGGAGGCAAAGGGAAAATGAATTCTAGTTGAGGAAACAGACAGATGGATGAACAGCTAGTCCACATGGGAGAACATGAGGACAGACAGACAGTCGTTGAGCAGACTATATCAACAACAAAATCAGATCTAACTAAAGCCCCAGAGTTAATAAGGGAGTTCACGGTCTATGAGCCCTTTACACACACACCAGATGGTTAGATGGCCATTGCCAACACAGCCTTAGATATCTTCCTGTTTACCAGGTCCAAGTAAAAGAGTTACTTACATCCTTCC
>JADRCD010043786.1:0-12217 GCA_019843815.1 Montemys delectorum | reverse complement strand
TAATGGATTGGCAGCTCATTTATTTGTCTTTATTAAAGAGTAATATGCTACTGCATTGGAATGTTACAGTAATTTTTTAAAAAAAACATGTTTACTTAAAGAAGGATATTTTGGTTGTTCCGATGTTTTGACAGTTAAGAACAAAGCTGTCACTAACATTTATGTTTAGGATTTTAAACTCATTGGGTGAATTGCAAAGAGTTCAACTGCTATATTACATGGTAAGATTGACAGTCTTCCAAGGTAGCTAGCTACTATGGCATTTCTGGAAGCAGCAGCTATTTCTCTGTATCTTTGCTAGCATTTGATATTGTCAGCATTTTGGACTGCAGTTATTCTGATAGATGTTTAGTATCATTTCAGTGTTTTGCTTTTCAAGCCCCTAATGACATCTTACCCAACATCTTTTTGTCATTGGTAAGAGTTTTGGTGATGTGTCTATTTAGTTCTTGTGTTTCTTTTATAAAGACAGGATCTATTCATGTATCTTAAGAACTTAAAATATATGTGTGTTTAATAATAATTAGTGAAAAAACAGGCTATGATTTTGAAGGAGAGCGGGTTGATGTATATGGGAAAGTTTGGAGGGAGAAACATTGTAATTAAATTATAATTTCAAAAGTAAACAAAAATGACAAAGAATTCTTGTTCTCTGTGATAACATTCTTGCAATGATGTTGTAATGGTTTCTCCTTAATATGTCAGAGTAGGGAGTGGTGTAGAAACTGGAAAGAGTTTCTTCACTTGTCAGTATGGGTTTAAAGTTCTTCAATGCATCCCTTTTAATGGATTGGCAGCTCATTTATTTCTCTTTATTAAAGAATAATATTCAACTGCATTGAAATGTTACAGTTGAACCTCTGAAGATTAGTAATATCAATCATTTATCTATATATGTGTTGACCGTTATTTAGAGATGTCTTTTCAAGTTCTTTGGCCACTTTTAATCAGGTCTTGGTAATTTTGCAACTGAGTTAATTGAGTTCCTCATATATTTTGCATATTAACATTTTATTACTTGTACAACTTGCTCCCCATTTTGTAAGCTATTTCTTCACTGAATGGATTTGTTGTATAACTTTTGTTTTTAGGGAATCCCATTTTGCCTATTCTCACCTTATTTGCCCATGCTTTTGAGGTTATGCTAAAAGTCATTGCACAAACTAACTCCATGGCATTCTTTCACCTTGTTTTCTGTAGTAGCTTTATAGCTGTGGCTTTTACATCTTCACCATGAATGCACTTGGAGTTTATTTTGGACATGGTGAGAGGTCAAGATCCATGTGTTTTAGATGTGCTAGGCGCTTGCTTGGTACCTGTTGTGGCATCCTTTGGAAGTATTGGATGGAGCATCTAGGAAGTGTGACCTATCTGAAAGCACTTACATCATTGAAAGCACCACTCCCAGAGATGATTATGGTCTTTTTTATGGGAACACTGGCTAGTTACATGAGAAGGCATTGTCATAAAAAGAGCAAGTCTGGGTACCTCTTGTTTCTCCATGTGTTCTCTTCTACCTCTGCACCTGCCATAGTAATGCCATCAATATGAAGCCCTCACCTGTGGCTATTTAATCTCAGGCTTTCAGTTTCTAAGACTTATCTAATTTAAAGTTTTCTTCTGAAGTTTCAAAATTGATATTTTGTTACAGAAATATAAATATTGACTTAAATTAGAAAATTGGCATTGAGAATCAAGTAATTGCTATAACTATTTGAAAACATGGAAGCTTCTTTGAAGTTGGGTAATAAGCACTGGTTGAAGTTGTTCAAAATATTAAAAAAACATATAAAATTCTGTAAACAACATTATACACAATTTTCATGAAGTCTCACAGGATGGAGAGTCCAGGAATCTACTCAGATGCATTTGAGGATCCTATTAGAATTGGCATAAAGGCTACCTTTGTAAACCATTGCAAAGAACTTTAGTGAGCTATGGCCCTACCTTAGAGTTTTATAAAGGATTGAATTTCAAAGTGAAATTATATTATCATTATATCTGGTAAAAGAAATCTCCAAAAAAAAAAAATACAAAAGATTTTGTGGGTGCTTTAGACAGCATTCAGCCTGGTTTTAGAGATAAAGGAAACAGAGCATGAAAACTTAAGAGAATTGTGGCTTGAGAGGGGAATGCATTAGGAGACAGTGTGTATGGCCCAGAAACTACTTGCTAAAGACATTACTGTGGGTAAAAAGCCAAGTCTTTTCTATGAATACAATGAAAGGCACCTCATAAATCTGTGATGTACCCCTTATATTACATGCCCCAGGTCTGGGAAGCACAGCATTATACTAAGGAACAGGCTTTCTATGATTTCACTCCTAGCCAGTTCTTTTGAACTCATTCATTGCATCTCAGTGGCAGGGGCAGAGGCAGAAGAGACTAGTAGAAGGTGATTGGGGAATTTGGAGTGCTCCCCTTGAAGGTAAAATATTAACATATTTCTCAAGGAGCCAAATTAGTTCCTGTGAGAGCAAATCATAAAAAGAACAAGGTTGGCATCTGAGTCTCTCTGACTTCCTTCTGGTTTCACTATTTGGCTCCCTCTGCATGCATTCCAACCTATAGGAGGATTTCACCAGGGGCTAATTAGATAAGTGGGGCTGCTTAGTGTTGAGCTTCCAGCCTCCAAAACTATGAGCTAAACAAGACTCTTTTATTTATGAGCTATTCAGCCTCTGGTATTTTGTTGTAGCAACAAAATCTGACTTACATGAGAATTGAACGTTACTCTTTTGGTTGTAATAGTACCACTAACCTTTCTCCATCATGTCTTCTTCAAATATTTGTCAAAAAAATCAGTTTTCTGTAGTGCATGAATTTATTTATGCCTTATGTACTTATGTATTATGTTCCATTTGATTATATTTCTATTTTAAGAGCACTGTGCAGTTTATATTGCTAAAGTTCCAAAGTACAACTTGAAGTCAGATAGTGTGGTACTTCAGCTTTGTTCTTTTGGTTCAAGATTTCTTTGACTATTTGGGTTCTCTTTAAGTCTTTCCCTGGCATGTCATCATGTCCATTTAGTGATGTCATGTTTTCCTGATTGCCCTTCATCTTTGTTGTCCTACATTAAGGCCTATGTGGTGAAGAATTAGATGCTTATAACAATCTTTTAATTCTGGCATTCTCTGAGAACATCTGTCAACAATAAATCTGTCTGGAAATTCTGGGTGTGTTATTTTTTGTGTTGTCTTTAAGCCCACAACTACTGCATCTGGTGCAACGCTAGGGGTACCCTAAGTACAAGACCACCGAGACCCATGCCATACCAGGCTGGGATCTATGCTCTTACCTGCTAAGGCCTGCTTGGCTGTAGGCTATTCAGAGTCTAAGGTCAGTGTAGTGCCCTGGCAAGAATGCAGGCTTGATTTCATGTCTGTCTTGTAGCAATTACGGGTTCCAGTGTAACCATGAAGTGTTTAGGGGTTCAGGGTATGTGTACTGACCTGGATTTGGCAACTGTGAGGAGCGCTCAGAGATTTTTTTCTCCTGTGGTGCTCCCAATGTTGGGAGTTATGGCTACATATTTAGCTATTTTTTTTTATTCTAAGTAAATGATCTCTCTCTCTCTCTCTCTCTCTCTCTCTCTCTCTCTCTCTCTCTCTCTCTCTCTCCAGCCTATGGTGTTTGGGGTTAGTTCAGTGAATATGTAGGTTAATTCGAGATGATTCTTACTCATTTCAGCACACCTTCTCTTAGCACTCTATTATGACCAGGTATTCTCACCTGATTGCATTCACATTTTATGAAAGTATGTTTATGTGTGGATAGTTATTGAAAGTGATGCTTAGTGGGAGGGAGTAGTCAATAGAGAGTTTAAACTACCATCTTGCTCTGTCTCTTCTCAAGTACTGCATGCTTTTATATACCAACATAAGCAATATTAAAGATTTCAACTTATGAATTTTATCATTAATGTATAAATTGAGTTATATTTTGTGAACTGTGTATTTTATGAAGCTCACTACTTGGTTTTACTAACTTTTTATGTTCTTGCTAATATGAATGATTAGGCTGCTCAGCAACAAAAATAATTTTATTGAATTTTTTCTAGTTTGTATCCATCTGTCTCATTATCTATCTTTTTCTCAACCTCAGTACCATTATCTATCTATCCATCTGTCCATCCAATCCATCCATCCACTCACTCATCCATCTTTTGTTTTACATTATTGCAACTTGATAGGATGTCTATTAGGATGTTGCCTAGAACAGATCTTTGCCTTGCTTCTGATCTTATAACAGAAGCTCTTTAGCATTTTCTCATTACCTGTGAAACCAACGAGATTTTTCCTTCTTAAAATTAATTTACATCAAACGCTGTTTTCTCTTAGTGTCTTCTACCCCTCCCCTTCTCCTCTGAGAAGGTACCCCGCCTTGGTATCCCCCATCCTGATGCCTCAAGTCTCTGCCAGATTAGGCATATCTTCTCTCATTGAGCCCAGACAAGACAGTCTTGTTAGGGAACATATACCACAGTCAGGCTACAGCTTTAGGGGGAGCCTCCACTCCAGTTGTTGGGGGCAGGGCACATGGAGACTGAGCTATATGTTTGCTATATATGTGCCAAGGGCCTTGTTCAAGCCTGTGTATGTTCATTGGTTGGTGGCTAAGTCTCTGAAAGCTCCCAGCAGCCCAGGATAGTTGACTCTGTTGGTCTTCCTGTGGGGTGCCCATCCCCTTCAGGGCCTTCAATCCTTCCTCCAACTTTCCATAATAGTCCTTGACCTCCGTCCACTGTTTAGTTATGGGCAACTGCATCTGTTTCCGTCAACTGCTGGGTAGAGCCTCTCAGAAGACAGCTATGCTATCTGAAAGCAAAACAGAGTATCATTAATAACGTCAGGGATTCGTGTTTGCTCATGAGATGGGTCTCAAGTTGGGCCACTCATTGGTTGGCTATTCCCTCAGTCTCTGCTTTATCTTTGTCAGTGCGCATCTTGTAGGCAGGATACATTTGCATTGATAGTTTTGTGGATGGGCTGGTGTTTTTACCCCTCCACTGGGGGCCCTATCTGGCTACAGGAGGTGGCCTTTTCAGGTTCCATGTCCCCACTGGTAGGCATCTTGACTAAGGTCACCCACATTGACTCCTGGGAGCCTCCTGCATATCATGTCTCTGGGACTTCCTAAAGTTTCCCCCCAACCACCCACCCCTGGCAGCTGCAGATTTCCATTTATTCTCCTGGACTTTGGGTTGCTCTTCTGTCTCTCTGTTTACCTGATCCTATCCCCTATTCCCCTCCCCCTCCCTTCTCCTGTTCATTTCCTTCCCTTCCTGCCTCCTATGGATATTTTGTTTCCACTTCTGAGTGTGATTCAAGCATCCTATTTACTTGGGCTTTCCTTCTTGTTTAACTTCTTTGGGTCTGTGGGTTGTATCATGGTATTCTGTACTTTATAGCTAATATATACTTATCAGTGAATACATGCTATGTATGTCTTTTTGAGTCTGGCTTACCTCCTTCAGGATATTTTCTAGTTCCAGCCATTTGCCTGCAAATTTCATAATATCTTTGTTTTTAATAGCTGAATAGTATTCCATTGTGTAAATGTACCACAGTTTCTGTATCCATTCCTCTGTTGAGGGACATCTGGGTTGTTTCCAGCTTTTGGCTATTATAAATAAGGCTTCTACGAACATAGTGGAACTTGTGATCTTGTTATATGTCAGAGCATGCCTAGGAGCTGTATAACTGGGCCTTCAGGAAGAAGAATTTACCTGTACATTTATAATTTTCTGAAAAACTGCCAGATTGATTTCCAGAATGATTGTACAAGTTTGCAATCCTACCAGCAATGGAGGAGTGTTCCTCTTTCTTCACATCCTTTCCTGCATGTGCTGTCACCTGAATTTTTGATCTTAACTATGCTGATTGGTATAAGGTAGAATCTCCGGGTTGTTTTGCTTTGAATTTCCCTGATTATGAAGGGTGTTGAGCATTTCTTTAGGTGCTTTTCAGCCATTTGAGATTCTTCTGCTGAGAATTATTTGTTTAGCTCTGTAGCCAATTTTTAAAATTGGGTTATTTGCTTTGTTGGAGTCTAGCTTCTTGAGTTCTTTATATATTTTGTATGTTAACCCACTGTTGGATGATGTTTTCCCAATCTGTAGGCTGCTGTTTTGTCCTACTGACAGTCAGTACCTTTGCTTTACAGAAGCCTTTCAGTTTCATGAGTTCTCATTTGTTAACTGTTGATCTTAGAGCCCTAGCCATTAGTGTTGTGTTCAGGAAGTTGTCTTCTGTACCAATGTGTTCAAGGCTATTTCCCACTTTCTCTTCTATTAGATTTAGTGTAACCAGTCTTATGTTGAGATCTTTGATCCACTTGGACTTGAGTTAGTGCAGGGTGATAAATATGGATCTATTTGCATTCTTCTCCATGTAGACATCCAGTTAGACCAGCACCATTTGTTGAAGATGCTTTTTTTCCCCATTGTATGGTTTTGGCTTCTTTGTCAAAAATCAAGTGTCAGTGGGTGTGTGGGTTTATTTCTGCATCTTTAATTCGATTCTGTTTATCAATGTGTCTTTTTCTATACCAATACCATGCTGGTTTTTGTTTGTTTGTTTTAGTTTGTTTTGTTTTTATTCCTATTATTCTCTAGTACAGCTTGAGGTCAGGGATGGTGATTCCCCCAGAAGCTCTTTTATTTTTCAGGATTGTTTGGTATATCCTGGTTTTTTTTTTTTTTTTTTTTCCATATGATGTTAAGAATTGCTCTTTCAAAGTCTGTAAAGAATTGTGTGGAAATTTGATGGGGATTGTATTAAATCTGTATATTGCTTTTGATAAGATGGCCATTTTTATTATGTTAATATTACCTATCCACAAGCATGGAGGACCTTTGCATCTTCTGAGCTCTTCACTTTCTTTCTTAAGGGACTTGAAGTTGCTTGGTTAGAGCTACACCAAGATATTTTACATTATTTGTGGCTATTGTGAAGGGGGTTATTTCTATGATTTCTTTCTCAGCCCATTTATCATTTGTATGGGGGGCTACTGATTTCTTTGAGTTAATTTTATATATAGCCACTTTGCTGAAGTTGTTTATCAGCTGTAAAAGTTCTCTAGTAGAATTTGGGGGTTGCTTATGTATACTATCCTATTGAGACTTTTCTTACTTGTAATTTCTGAATTTGTGGAAGGTGTCTTCCAGCCATTGCTTGCTAGGAGATTTGCTTATGAGCATGTTGAAGTTTTGTAGATGGTCTTTCTGTTTTATTTTATTTTATTTTATTTTATTTTGATCTTTTACTATGGGAAACAGTGATTGGTTTTCAAGTGCTGAATCACTCTTGTATTCTCTGATAAAATTCTGCTTGATCAACATATATTATGCTTAATATATATTTCTGGGATCTGTTGACTACTATTTTGTCAGGAGCTTTTGTGCATATATTTATTAGATATGTTAAACTTCTTATGTAATATATTTTTAGCTATAGTAGGAGTTATTCTGGCCTCATAAACTGAGCTGGAAATGTTCCTACTTGGATTTTGTACAAAAATTTGCATGTGAAAACTTGATATTATTTTTTCTTTAAAAGATTCACATGATTCATCACTCAAATCAAGGGTTTAAATGTCTGAGTTAAGTGTAAGTTTATTTTCTTTAATAGATAAAGTGTGGTTCAGGTTATTTATTTCCTCTTGAGCTAAAGATGATAATTTAAAAGAAATTTCTTCATGAGATTTACTTATTATATTTGTTATGTTTGGAATGTGTAGTGTTACATTTACTTCAATTTCTAATGGTGGTAATTTTTATTTAAGTTGTTTTGGATTCATTCTTAAATTTTGATTCTTGCCAGTTATATGTTTTCATTTAGTCTATTGATAGCTATTATTCTATTTAAAATTCTTATATTGATACATTATTTTCTTATCATTTTGGCTAGAATATACAATATAATATTGATTAGAGTCAAAGGGATGGAGAAGTTCTTTCTTTTTCCTGTCTTGAGGGACATTATTTCTAATATGCCCCTGTAGGCATTGGATTTGTTATAATTTTTTGGCAGTTCTCATTCATCAAATTAAGAGTGCTTTACTGTATTTATAATTTGCTAAAATTCATTTTCATAGCTCAAAGAATCTAGTTGCATGCCCTTTTTACTTTGAGATACTTATGTGCTTATTTTCTTAGAGCACATAAATATATTTTAGTCATTACTCTTTTGTATTCAATACCTTGCTTCTCATTCTTTTTTCAGAATTACAAATCACATTGCTAAACTATTTAATATTGAACTATCCCTTAATTTTTAACCAATGTATTTGATCTTAGATTATGTGTGGCTGAATTTATCTTTTCCCTCTAAAAACTATATTCATGTTGGTATATTAATTGGCTTTGTATTGCTATGATGAAATATTTGACGTGGGTTATATGTGAAATAAAAATAAATTTATTTAGTTCACAACTTTGGAGATTTACTCCAGAGTGCAGCACATGCTCAGTAAAGAGCATCCCTTGGTTATATTAACTCATGTCAACTGGTAGGTATCAGTCAGAGGAGTATATGTAGGAGTTATTTTTTGAGACAGGACCTCTCACTGACTGAACCTGAAGCTAAGTACTTTGGCTACACTGACTGGCCAGCTAGATCCAAGGATTCTCCTGGTCTATGCCTCCCCAGCATCTGCTCAACATACTTTTTGTTTGTTTGTTTGTTTTTTGGTTTTTTTGAGACAGGGTTTCTCTGTATAGCCCTGGCTGTCCTGGAACTCACTCTGTAGACCAGGCTGGCCTTGAACTCAGAAATCTACCTGCTTCTGCTTCTGCCTCCCAAGTGCTGGGATTAAAGGCGTGTGCTGCCACCACTACCCGGCTCAACACTTATTTTTATAATGTAAGAACTGGAACTAGAACCCAAGTCCTGACCCCTGCTTGTGTGGAAAATTGTTTGCCTGCTCAGCCATTTCTCTTTCAATGCTTTTAGTTTAGTTGGTTTTTTTTAAGTCTTATTTTACTTTATGTGTATGACTCTGTCTGTATGTATCTTTGTACACCATGTACATGTCTAGTGACCATAGAGGCCAGAAGATGGCATTGGATCCTCTGTGATAGTTGTGAACCACCACGTGGGTGCTAGGAATTGAACTCTGGTCCTTGGAAAGAATATCCAGTGATTTTAACTGCTGACTCATCTCTCTAGCACCCCATCTTGATGCCTTTTTTGTTTGGTTTTTCAAGACAGGGATTTTCTGTGTAGCTCTGGGCATCCTGGAGCTTACTCTGTAGAGCAAGCTAGCCTTGAACTCACAGAGGTCCACCTGCGTCTGCCTTCCAGATGCTAGGATTAGAGGTGTACACATCTGGCCTAGATGCTTTTAGTAATATAACTTTCATGATTTTTTTCCTTTGTAGAATATTTTCTTTCCAAGTTTCTTGTAAAGTAATATGTTTGCTCTTTGTTTTTTTCATTTGAACAGCTTCCTGTTGCATCCTGTGTTTTCTCTTTATGTGTTCTTATGTGCAGCATCCTCTACATGGAGGAAGAATGTTAAGGGTTAAGAAGTTAAGGAAAGTTATCTGACTCAGGAAGGTCAGAAACATTATGAAAGCAATAAACAGTGTCTGGGGAACACTTACTCCCTCATTCTCCTTGTGGAACTGCCTGCCAGACACTAAGCTCCAGAGGGTGGGTTTTTCAGGGTGCAGCTGCTTTTGAGTCACCTGTGCTCTTGAAACAAAGAATTTATTTGAGAGCTTACAGGAGCAGGGCTGAGAGGTTGTTTAACTTTTTGATGTACATGTCTTTAGGTACGTTCTCTTGAATTGAAAAGATTCAAAATAATATGGATAGTGCAAGTGTTATCATCAGAGGAATGGATCTAATTTCTTGCATTCTTGGTGATGAGATTTGAGGTGTCTTAAGCACTTTTTTTATGTTCTTGATGTTGTTTGTTTCATTTTCCTTTCCTTTTATCCTTGTTTGTAAATTAAAATAAATTGATTTACTGCTACTTCAGTACAATTTTAACTTGAAACAAGCAATTTCAATCAACTGTTGTTAACCACAGATGGATCAAGATTTCTAGTTTGTTATGTATGCAAGTGTCTGTTTTTTTGCTACCACCATTTTTGCATGATGTCTAAATCATCTCTATACCTACTATCTTTATTTTCTGTTTCTTAAACTCCTATTAGGCTTTGGTTATAGTGTCTAAGTCCTGTCTAGATACCTTAATTTCTTGTTAATTTTATCAGGTCTTCAATGTGTTTTAATTCTATTCTTAAGTAGGTCTTAAAATTATCTAATTCTTTGGCTATAATGAATGTGTAGTTTAAACTGCCCTTTGAACTTTTGTGTCAGAATCTACAGTCTTGATTTAGAGTATTCATATTTTTCATTTGAAAATGAGCATTTTTTTTATTCCTGTGGCTTTCTATCTTAAAACCTATTCTTCCTGCTCTTTGTAGATCTTAGTCTTCTACTTCTTTGATGATGCAAAATCTATTTACTGTTAATTCCCTTTTAAATGGTTGTTTCTCCAGGATTATAATTTCATATTTTGAGTATAATTTTCTCAAGACATTTTTTGACAGCCTTTGCAATTTTAGATCACTGCATAATTACTCCGAATGGAAAGCTTCCATGGTTTTCTTTCCCTAGATAACCCTATTTTCCCTAGGTCTATCTATATGATGTTTAACTCAACCAGCCCATAGTTCAG
Organism: Montemys delectorum; assembly: GCA_019843815.1. Taxonomy (NCBI): domain Eukaryota; kingdom Metazoa; phylum Chordata; class Mammalia; order Rodentia; family Muridae; genus Montemys; species Montemys delectorum. The sequence continues at coordinate 1,522 of JADRCD010043786.1, read as the reverse complement.
AAGCATTTCTTATACTCACAGCTTGAGGCTTTTGTTCCTTCAGGACAGCACAAGTCTAGGTTTTGAGCTAGTGGGTAGTGTGATGTGAGCCATAGTTATATAATTATTTGTCTGACCTCCTAGGCTGTACCTCAGTTGGCTCTCTTGGTTTTTTATACTGTTCATTACATATTTAAAGTTACTCTGTATGGAAGCCCCTGCCTTGTCTCCTGGTTTCTTTCAATGACTTAGTTTTCTCAATCTGCCATTTTTTTTCGATAGCACTGGTTTGTGGTACCCCACTGTACTGTATTCCACAGGGGTGGAGTGAGCTGTTAATATTTTCTGGCATTATAGATATGTTTCATTTCATTTTTCTATTACAATTGCTATTATGCTTTGTTTTTTAATGTATAACCTTATCATTTAGTGATAATCACAAATGTTTGGAGCTTAGATAGGGTATTTCTCCTGTGTGAAATGTTGCTTTCTTGATGTGATCTTGATATTTCTAGGTGGATAACAAATTAACCAGGATTCATTACTTGAGTCATGAGTTAGGGCAAACTGTTCTTGATCAGTTTTCTGTGTTGAACTTTTAATCACAGATTGTACTGTTTATATATCTGAATATTTATTGTTCAAGGGTATAAAACAGCAGAGACATGCGTGCACTGAAGTTGAATATGGCAAGCAGGTGTTTTTATTTATTGTTTTTATCATGGAAGGAGTATTGGACTTGTCTAAAAGTTGGGGCCCAAATTAATAGCAAGGGATTTGTGTAGATTGGATAAGTGGCAATAGGTATGCCAGCAGGAACCTTTTTTGTGGAAGGAAGAAGAAAAGACAAGAGTGTGGGGGAAAATTGTGGTTGGAGCTTTAAACAGAAATAGATCTGAAGCAACTAATCCTTTGGTTGAAGGTAACTGTTCTGGTTGGTTTGCAATGGGTGAGTGGAACTAATAGAAAAATTTTGCCTTGGCTTGAAACAATTTCACCATGCTGTTGCATTAGAGAGAGTTAAAGAGGCTGTTATGAGACCCTGATACAAGAATTGAGGTTGAAGATGTAAGATTTTGCTAATTCTTTAAGGACTTTGTAGACCTGATTCCAGACTTCAGTTTTTCCTTCAGAAACAGTAGGGAGCCTTCCAATTGTTTTAAGCAAGGGAGTAAAGCAATTTGATTTGCATTTTAATGGTCCCTTCTGGTTGTTCTGTGAAGGATGGATTAATGCAGCAGAAGGATAGTTAGAATGAGTGTGAAGAGACCAGTAAGGCTGTTTTGGCTAAGGTGCCATGTGGAGAGATAAGGTGGGATTTAAAGGTGTATTAGAAAGCTGGTAGCAATATTGGGTGGATAGTTAGCAAACACTAGGACGTCTGCTGTACCTGAACTTGCCCTTTTGCTTGCAGTTCTGTGCCCCAGTGTAGGGGAATGCCAGGGCCAACAAGTGGGAGAGGGTGGGGTGGCAGGCATGGGGAGGGGGGAGGCAAAAGGAGTTTGTTCTTGTTGTTTTTGTTTGTTTGTTTGTTATTTGGAGG
>JADRCD010043759.1:1399-11993 GCA_019843815.1 Montemys delectorum | reverse complement strand
ATTTCCCCAGTCATGGCTACATCTGAGCGCACAAGCCGCCCACTGAAAAGTGAGGCGAGGCAAGTTACTATGGTAACACCAGCAGATGGTCCATCTTTTGTGACAGCTCCAGCTGGGAAGTGCAGATGGATGTCTGTGTTGTCAAGAAGATCAAAACTTCCAAAAGCTTTAAAAGGAGGAGAGGGGAAAGGATTTTAATGTAGAAAAATTAAGCCCAGTTTTTTCTCTGAATAAAATCAAACACAAAAATGAATGTTTTGTATAAATGGATCCTTAAAGATATTAATGGATAGTGTACTTAAGAGTGAGGTCTGGACAGATTTTCTCTCTCTTAAGTGATCACACGTAAAGCTTTGCTTTTGTATCTAGTTCAGGGACTCAGCCAGATAGTCTAACGTGATCACTAGAGTCTCTGTACGGGTTCAGAAGCCAAGCCCTTGACTTTACTGAATGGTGTCACCCTTGTGTCAGAGTTCATTAGATACTTCCTGGGGATCACGGTCTAGGGCCTGCCTTCCCAGCTGTGTCCCCAGTTAGGCCATGTACCATTGGTCAGGTGGTATTTCTTTGCATTGCTTCGAAGCCAGCTAATGGCGAGATGGGCAGACTCCTTCATGACGTCCCCGAGCTGGCCAGTCAGTGTTAGCTGGCCTTCGCCGTCCATTCGACTTGCCTCCACAAACATGATTTTGCCACCCAAGGGAGTCCATGCTAACCCTATTGCCACTCCAGGTTGACTCAAACGCTCAGATACCTTGAGAGATGAAAATATCAGGTCTGTCAACATGCAGAAATGATTTCCAGAGCACTTTAGTCACACTGTTCTATAAGACTGCAACCTTAACGCACTTCTTGCTGACAGCTTATTACCTGACATTATTTTGAGTCACATGTCTCACTATCTGGATACTCGTATTTAGCATTCACCAGATGTAGTTTAGCCTTACACATGGGTGAGGAACTGACTTCCAAGAGCAGTTGGGTCCAGTTACATATGCCTTGATTTTCAGGGTGTCTTCAATGGACTGTGCATCTCTACATATCCAAAGCCTGGCTGGCTTTTTAGTATGTGAGTTAGCTTCAGGGAGCAACCATCCTCTCACTATCACTCATCTGACAAGTGATAGCTTTCTGTTGCCACTCCTTGGTCATATCCTAGACTCGGCAGTGCTGCTTGGATGCCAATGTAAGTGGAACAAGCTGCTTAGTTGGGATTATGAGTCTAGGTGATAAAGTACTGGTTAACACACCCTAGGTATGAAGATACAGAGTTAACAGTTGGAAGACAGCAATGCTAACCCTGACTGCACCTCTGTATCTCCAGACTGCCTGCTCTTTGGTGTTATCTGTGCTGGAGGATAAGTCCAGTATGTCACCAAGTATAACTTGGTCCAGTGTGCAGCTTCTCTGCTGTCAGGTACCTGGCTTCACTAAGGAATAGCAAAGACTGGCTGCTTCATAGAGAGCTGGGTGCTCTAGCAGGTGTGTGCAGTGGAAACTATGGCATCAGTGAAGCCACTGGGTGGTCGGCCAACTTTAAGAGTTCACTTTGACCTTTAATTTCACAGGAAGATGGCAGGTTAGCCTTCAGCATCAGCCCAGCTCACACCACACACTTTCCTCTAGCACTGGCACCTGCTCTGTTCTATATTTGAAAAAGAAAAAATTAATATGTAGGTCGGTGCTTAAAAACAATACAAATAGATAAGTGTTCATAATTAAATTAATAGAGTCAATTTTCTTATTCTTTTCATTACATGACTTTTTTCATTACATGGCTGGATGAACTAACCCTAAAGAATAATCTTCAGAATGCAAAGTCATGTTAACATAATAAGCCATTTGTTAAAATTTTGTTAGCCGTCAATCACATTGTTACAGTTGAATCCTCAGAACTATTAACTATGTTGCTTCAAGAAACCAGGCAAGAAGCAGGGCAGTGGTGGTGCACACCTTTAATCTCAGTACTTGGGAGGCAGAGGCAGGCGGATATCTGAGTTCAAAGACAGCCTGGTCTACAGATCGAGGTTCCAGGACAGCCAGAGCTACACAGAGAAACCCTGTCTCGGGGGGAGGGGGGGTAAACAGGCAAGGGACTGGAGCAATGGCCCAGCAGTCAAGATCATCCAGGGTCAACTACTAGCACTCACCTAGTGGCCAAGCCAGCTGCCTGTTAACTCCAGTTTTAGGGGATCCCATTCCTCCTCCCAGCCTCCATGAACGCCAAGTATGCAAGTGGTACATATATATTCAGAGAAAATACCCATACACATAAAATTTAAAAAGCAACCAGGCTGGGATGATGATGCAGTGGGTAAAAGAACTTGTCCCACAAATCTAATGACCCAAGTTCAGTCCCAAGCTCAAGTAAAAAGCTGAGTATGGCAGCTAATCTAACCCCAGCATTTCTCCAGGAAATGGGAGGCAGAGAAGGAGAAGCTTGCAGACCAGTTAGCCTGATGTGTGGTGTCAAAACCAAGAAGGACTGTATCTCAAAAACAAGGTGACACAACAAAACAACTTCAAAACCCTGTTTACCCACCAGCACTTACCATCTTCCCATTATGATTGTGATTTGTGGAGTCACCAGGGTTAGATGGTTTTCTTAGGGATAGGGAGTTGACCCAGCTGGTAAAGGTGCTTGCTTGCCAAGCCTGATGACCTGATTTTATCCACAGAGGAACCCATATGGTGAAAAGAGAGAACTGATTCCTGAAATCTGCCCTCTGACCTCCTCATGCATACCATGGTATGTGCCTGTGTGCACACACACAATAGACACACAAACCTTTTCAGAATGTTTTTCCCACTATGTGTCAAATTAAAATAAAAGTATCTCAAATTCACCCACCTTCCAAGGCTTTGTGCATGTTAGGCAAGGAGTGTACCACTGAGCTCTACCCCAGCCCTCAAGCTGATTTGTTATCTTCCCACTTAGACACCAGTTAGGCTAACATGCAGATTGAGGAAAAGCTTAATGAATACTAGACAGGGTCTCTTAGTGGTTACCTTTTTTTCTTTTAAGAAAAAACTGAAAACATTTGTGTATGTGTACATGTACATGCATGCCACAGCACATGTGTGGAGGTCAGAGGACAACTTTGTGGAATCTGTTCTTGCCTTCCACCATGTGGGTTCTGGGAACTGAACCCTGCCTGGATCTCAGACATGGTGGTGATTTTTATCTTTCTGAATTGTTTTTCTAGCCTTATTGGTTTTAATACTTCGAAGCTCAACACTTAAGGAACATTTGCATATCTAATTGTGGCCAAGTTTATATTGCTTTTATGTCACGTGACTGAAACAGTGTATGTTCAAATGTGCAGAGTTCTCTGTGACCCTTTAGTCTAGGGGGAAGACTTGTAGACCCACCAAGATTTTACATTCACTCTAGTGCTTTCACAAGGAGCCTAGTCAGGCTCTGGCACACAGCATCCTAGTCAGGCTCTGGCAAGCATTACAGGATATGACTGCGAATATGCTCCAGGACTGACAGCACCTCAAGGTAAAGGACATCAGTTACAAGAGCATAGCCACAAGTGCTTGACTCTGCAGGGAGCCTGGAGAGCAAGGCCCTTGTCTAGGGAGAGGATGATGTAGGCTTGAGAACAAGAGTGGAGTTTGCAGACTACCTAAGGGAGTCTCCCTTTACATTCGAGTTGGTAGAAGTATTCACATGTCATAGCTAAGATGCTGTAAGGAGAATCAGGTGACATCAGAGAGTGCTGCTAAGACCTGTTTACAAGTCCTCCTTTTTGTTCTTTCTGCTGTTTCTCTCTGCCAGAGCTCCTGGAATGTCAAAAACGCATCCACACCCAACATCAGCTGAGAAGGGTTATATAACATGCATCAATCCTTTGTTTTGATATAGTTTAAGTACTCCGAGAGCTGCTGGAATGAGCTTTTTATGAAAGTCTAGAGAAAGAGACCATGGAGCTTGGGTTCAGAATCACTGTCTTCACTCACGAGCTCACTAACAGTGAGAGAACAGATGAACTACTTTTCTTAACCAAAATTAAGCTTGGTTTTTTAAAAATTCAAATCCATGGTATCTTATGAATTTAAACAACCCAAATAATACCTTTGGTTGTATGATTGAAGAGATTCACTGGAAAGAATAAACAAGGACTGTTCTGGCAACTAGGAGCTTTGTGGGGAGCCAGTTCAAAGTTAATACATGGTTGAGCAGTGGTGGCTCATGCCTTTAATCCCAGCACTTGGGAGGCAGAGGCAGGTGGATTTCTGAATTCGAGGCCAGCCTGGTCTACAGAGTGAGTTCCAGGACAGCCAGGGCTACACAGAGAAACCCTGTCTCAAAAAACCAAACCCCCCCCAAAAACAAACAAACAAAAACAAACAAAAAAACAAAAAACCCCAAAACAAAACAAAACATGACCATGGTAGATGAGTGCAGGGAGTCGGGAGTCTTTCTTCTCCTCCCCTTTGTTGTAAGCCCTTGGGAAAAAATATCATCACTGGTAATAATTTTGATTTTTTTTTGATGGAGATACTGCCTTATGCATAGTTCAACAGATCTCATTTTCTAGACATCTTTCCTAACATTTCCTAGGGATTTACCTGTGAATGCAACTGAACATCTATACACCAAAAATGACACAATGCCTTCAACACCCTATTGTATAAGCTACTTCCATCTGCTGCGTCAGCTTATACTGGCTTTTAGGTCTTTTGTGATGTAGGAAAGGAAAAAGCAGAAAAAACCAGTAACAGAATTAGAGCAGCATATAGTTTAACCCTTGAGAGTTATCTAGCAGACAGCAGGGTTGGAACTGGCAGCAGTCTGTGTTTTTCAAGTAGCTGGGATCAGGGCTGATTTGCTGCCTCTTTCCTAAGCCCTGGGTGGGCACGACAACAGGACATCCTTGATTAAAATGCATATGATAAAAGACAGAATTCTTCTGCATAGGCAAATCAATGAGCTTGAGCACTCACGAAGTGGAGGGATGACTGGAAAATCAATGATCATGAGCACTCATGAAGTGTAGGGATGACTGGAAAATCAATGAGCTTGAGCACTCACGAAGTGGAGGGATGACTGGAAAATCAATGATCATGAGCACTCACGAAGTGGAGGGATGACTTGGTCAAGTAGCCAGCCTGACTGCCCAGAAGAGGTCATGACTTGGGTCACTTCCTTTGAAGAGCCACACTATCACATTAAGTAACTAAGTGCGACACTACACAGGGAAATTTCCATTAAAAACAGAACTTAGCTTCAGAAACCCCAGCTCTACCTGTCCAACATCAAGCAAGCACCAGTGTAAACATAGATATGAGAATCATCACCTCCAGCTCATACAGTGGTGGCCCCAGAATGTCTTTCAGGGCATGGGAGTCGATCAGAATTGGCATTTCAGGTGGCAGGGTCAAGTCTGCAGTGTCACTGATAGATTCAGGTTTTGCATCTTCCAGCTCATGTTCTTTGCAACCTAAGAGAAACATTTATTTAGAAGTTCCAAGAGAGCTATTAATTTGAAAATTCATTACTAGTAAAGAGAAATGGAGGTACAGTGAATGGCACCAGACCAGTCCTTTGTGTGTTTACAAGCACAGACCTTTTAGCTGTAGTACACAGGCAGAGGAACTGGTCTTTCAAACCCCTTAGGGAGTATTTGCCCATCACCCCAACATGACAACTCACAACTTTTGTAACTCCAGTTCCAGAGGATCTAATGCTTCTTCTAGCCTCCTCAAGTGCTAGGAATATGTGGAGTGTACAGACATTCATGGAGGCAAAGACGGCAAAACATCCATACACAAGAACCCTCCCAACCTCCGTGGTGCTGCTGGGATGACTTTATAGGTAAAGGCGTCTGCAGCCAAGCCCGACAAGTTTGGCTCCCAGTCCCCACATGGTGGAACAAGAGGACCGACTCCCTTAAACTAAGTAGTCCTCTGACTTTTGTGTGCATGCACATGTACACATACACACACACACACACACAGAGACTTTAAATTAATATACTCATTTTAGACAGACTCTCACTATGTATCTCTGGCTGGTGTGGAACTTGTTATATAGACTAGGTGGGCCTCAAAGTAAAAGAGATCTGCTCTTCCTGCAGGCTGGCAACATTGCATGTGCTACCATACTGGGCATAAAAATGTTTAAAAACTGTGCCTCTCTTTGTCTTATAGCTAGTGTGCTGATAAGGTTTTGTCAACTTGACACAAACTAGAGTTACCTGGGAGGAGGAAACTACAAGTGAGAAATTGCTTGCTTCTGACTGGCTTGTGGGCATGTCTGTGGTTTTGTTTTCTTGATAAATGATTGATGTGGGAGGGTCCACCCTACTGTGGGTGGGTGACACCCACCACGTGCCATCCAGGTAGCCATGGATTATATAAGAAAGCAAGCTGAGCGAACAAGCAGCGTTCCCCACGGTATCTGGGTCAGTTCCACCCCCAGTTTCCTGCTGGAGAACTGCTCCAATTTCCCTTGATGGACTGTGATGGGAAGTATAAACCAAATAAACCCTCTCCTCCCTCAAGCTGAGTTTGGTCATGGTGTTTATCACAGCAACAGAAAGCAGACTAAAACACTTGTCTTGTTTTCCCTTGGTCTGGTCTGGTCTGCTATCTTACGATGTACTTACACTGTTTCATCCTTTATGACCCCCTTTCATACTCCCAGTGAAAGTGATTATTGTGTACACAAATAAGAAATATACAATGATTTCAGTTAGCTAAAATTGCATTATATATTTATTTTGTTATGATTTCCACATTCTTTTCCTTTTCTTTCTTCTACTCTTACAGATCATGAAATTAAGACAACTCTCCCCTTAACTTTTCTTCTAAAGTGACTATCAGATATGTGTAACAGCAGCAACCCCTACATTTACTCTCTTGTGCTAACTGGAGTCATTATGAGGAGATCATTAAATGACACAGGGTGACCTCTATGGTGAAGGCTCTTCTGGCTATCTCTTCACACATGAATCATGTGTGACAGGAAACTTGTTGGCAAGAGAACAAGTTGGGCTATGAAAAATCTCAAGACCCTCACTACCTATTTCTACGGGGTTATAAGAACTACAAAGCAAATCTGTTGTAGATTCCACAATGCAATGCACATGATCGGAAGTGTGAAGTCTTCTTACATATGTCATCATAACCATGCCTGTAATGTACACGATCATCCAAGGTTTGACTCAATGGATCCTACAAAGTCTTTTTGATCTTCCTAACTTCCTCCATAGTATTTCTTTTACAAAAAATGAGCAACTGTTGGCTATTCTGTGGCTTGTGAATTGGCAGACTTTCTGCAAGTGACTGTTTTCAGCAGCATTAGATCTTAGAGAAGAGAAAGCAGGTTATCATTGTCATATAGGGAGGAAAGGTTACTGACCACAGAGTGCAAGGAAAGGCCACAAACAGCTACCAGCTGTCTTGACGGGCTCTGTGAGCTCTGCTGAGGTACGGCTGCTGTTGTTGGGTTTTGTTTTTTACTGTTACCAGACGGGATAAGGCCACATGGGTGAAAGTCAAGACAGTATGGAGCCATTGCGTGGGGACAGCTGACCTTTTCCAAGTATAGCCTTGGGCTCAGTGCTTGGTGCACAGAGGGAGCAGGGGTAAGAGCTCTTTCCACAGAGCTCAGAGCTCATCTATACTAAGAACGTTCCATAATTAAAATGTATGGCTTGATCATCAGCATTTGTGTCTCTACTTTCTGACCACTGGCAGATGGAGCCGGTCACTATGCTCTTGCTGCCCTGAGCCGCCACGATCACACCTTCTCCTCAAGTCGCAAGCCAGAAGAAACTTCTGCTCCTTTAAATCGCTTCTTGTCCGGTACGCACAAGAAATCTGACAAACAGGGCTGAGGTTTTAGAAGATTTCTGGAAGAATTTGGAGCAGTGGGCTAGAGATGCTGTAGAGTTCTGCAAGCTCATGGCCATTCTGATGGAAACTTGGACAACTACAGTGTTAATAGGAATGTGGAGAGAGAGAGCTGGGCTCATGAGGTTTCAGAAAAAATCAAAGGCTACTGGAAACTGCACTAGGCCCTCAGTGTTATATTCTAGCAAAGAATGTGACTATGTTCTGTGTCCAAAAGCTTTGAGTAAGGCTAAAGTCAAAAGTAATGGTCTAAGTTTGAGGTGGTGGAGATTCAAAGCCTAACATCCAGGCCCCAGCATGGACTGCTTACTGGTCTTTGCCAGACTTACAAGACAGAGCAGAAAGGCATTTGAAAAGCCATGAAGTTTGGTGAGGAGAGGAATATGAGTAAGTTTAAAGCTGTGAACAGAGTTAAAGTTGTGGGCAGGGATGGTGCTGACAAAGTGTGCACAATGGTTAGAGATTAGTGCCACTGAAGAGGGCAGAGGGACTTGGCACTACATGGGAAAATGGAGAGCTGCCCTGAGGTAAGACCTCACCCACTGAGAGCTCCAGCATGTACCAATGCAAACTCATCCGAAAAGAGAATGGCTGAACAGGGGGAGCCTCTAGGACCAGGGATACTCAGAGAAATACTCCCAGGCAGAGGCCACTAGAGCTGTGGTCCAAGGGAACTAGGTTTTATCTTAAACTGGTAGTACAACTTGGCATCATCTACATGGTACTGGTCTTGCAGGCATGCAAAATGCAAGAATTATGGGATCACAGAGGCTTACACCAAGATTCCAGAAAGTCACCAAAGGCAGGCAACATGTAGTAACACTGGATTCCCTGCATGAAGCTTCTGAGCAGACTGTGTGAAGCTTTGAGAATGAAACCAAGTTGTAACAGAGCCTCAGTTACCCGAGATGCAGAAACATTAGGCTGATGAAAGCTGCATTTAGAGAATAATGCACTGTGGGCAAGCTGGCAGCACAGTGTACCAGTGGCACACAAATGGCACTCATGTTGCAAGTATGAAAAACTGCCTTACTTAGCAGGTTGTGTGGGTGAGCACCAAAAGTCCAGAAAGCTGCTAAGCCCAGGCAGTATGTATCCAGGTTGGAAATGAACTCTACGATATAAGAAACCCTTTCCTCCCCAAGTTGCTTTCGGTCATGGTGTTTATCACAGCAATAAAAAGCCAACGATGCCAACATCTCCCACAACTAGTCTTACATCTGCATACACTCCATACTGTCCCTGGTTCCTCATCTGGTGGTGACTGAGGTCAAATGGGCCAGCATTATTAGTTTGCATAACTTATACAGAGTAGATGTATCAAACAAACAGTGGTGGCTGATCTTCCAGTTAATATTCCACTTAGGGAACAGTAAAGAGGTGATTCCAGGTATCCTAAGTTCTTGGACTAAGGAACTAATTTTTTAAACTGCACACATTAAAATCCCACATGAATACTGCAAATATGTCAACTGAAAGAATATAGCTGATAAAAAATAAACCAAGCAAAGAAATAACTCCAGATGTGTACATGCCTAGGCAGTAACATAAGAAATACAAAAACCAAAGCCAACTTCAAAAATCACTAATTCAACAGTAATGGTGAGAGTGAGTTAGATGAACTGTCAGCTAGAGAACTCAAAAGAATGACATAATGATTGCAAGAATGTTCAAAAAGTAAAAATAAAGGAATAAGCACCTGAGTGAGAACCAACCAGCTGAACGAAAAAAGGACCATGATGCAAGCTATGAAGGAGGAGTTATACTAAGACAGACAGACTGAAGACAGACATGAGGGAAATAAAGAAAAAAAACACTAGCCAAATGAAAATCTCTGTGGAAAATGTCACCAATACAACAGATCAAAGAAAAGGCAAAATACCTGACCTTAATGACAAGGTGGACCCATCCAACAAGGACAAAGGTAAACAGTAAGGAGTGCCAGCAGGAGTTCCACATATACAGGGCACACAGAAAAGACTAACTGTATGGATAAGAGACACAGAAGGAGAATATAATTCTAGAGACACAGAAACATTAAAAATCATAACAGTCTGAGCATGGTGACATACACCTTTAATCTTAGCACTTGGTAAACAGAGGCAGGCCATCCTGGTCTACAGAAAATTCCAGGCCAGCCAGGGCTACACAATAAGACTCTGTCTCAGTAAACAAACATCATAACAAAATTTCTCAAAATTTGGAAAAGAGATGCCAATCTAGACCCAGGAGGTATTTAGGACACCAAACAGTCATGACCAGAAAAGAAAAAGACCCCCTTCTGTCATATTATAAGTGAAACACTAAACAAAAAGTACACTGAAAGAAGCAACTGTGAAACACCGAGTCACACAGAGGCAGGCCCCTGTCAGAATAACAGCAGATTATTAGCAGATTAGCTAAAACTTTAAAAGGTCTGAGGGCCTAGACTGATGTATTTCAAGTTTCAAAGACAATACCAACCTGACTAATATACCCAGTAAATCTGTCATAAATGAAAAGTGAAACTTTCTGTGATAAAAATAAGCTAAAGGAATGTATGAACATCACACTAGCTCTACAGAAGTTACATAAAGTAATCACTGGAATGAAGAGAAAAAAAGATGCATCCACAGGTAATAATATGTCATACAATTCTCCTCCTCCTCCTCCTCCTCCTCCTCCTCCTCCTCCTCCTCCTCCTCCTCCTCCTCCTCCTCCTCCTCCTCCTTCTCCTCCCCCTCCTCCT
>JADRCD010043758.1:2598-13562 GCA_019843815.1 Montemys delectorum | reverse complement strand
TTAGGGGAGGCAGGAAGTGCATGTGAGGCCATAGTGTCAACAACACACTTTACTTGGCAAAAAGCATGGTGACTGCAAAGAGAACTCTGTCTGGCTTCTAAGTGGCACTGATTGTACTCTGCAAGGAAAGCCTGCCAGTTCCAAAACTCTGGGCAGCTTTGGGGGTGTAGTGTTAGAGCTGGCTCTGCAATCAGAGTTCATGGGGGTAAATCTGGCCTGCTACATGTTTTTCTATGGCTCATGAGCTAAGATATGTTCAATATCTTTTTATTCTTCTTCTTTTTTTTTTTTTTTTTTTTTTTTTTTTTTTTTTTTTTTTTTTTTTTTGAGACAGGGTTTCTCTGTATAGCGCTGGCTGTCCTGGAGCTCACTCTGTAGACCAGGCTGGCCTCGAACTCAGAAATTCACCTGTCTCTGCCTCCCAAGTGCTGGGATCAAAGGCATGCGCCACCACCCGGCTTTTTCTTCTTATTTTTAAATGAAGCAGAACCACAATAAATAGTCCTGAAAACATATAGGCAGGATCCTGCCTCACCCTCCCAAGTTGCTAGGATTACAGGCATGCACCATAGTTTAGGCTACTCTCAAAGTCTTCATCAGTGCTGGGATTACCATTTCTCACTGCACCCAGCCTCTGATGTCTTTCAGTGGTTGGGGAAAAAGGTTTCATGTGTGCAAAAGATAGGAAATTTAAAGTCAGCGTACTTAAAAGTTATAGACATAAACACATAAATTGTATCCATATGCACAGCTGCACTAATCTTCCATTTTGTTTGTGGTTGCTTTTGTGGGACTGAATCAGAGTGTCAAACTGCATGGCCCACAAAGCATAAACTATGTACTGCTGGTCCCAGCTTTTACTGGGTACTTTGTCTTTTACAAAGTGCTTTGCTGTGGTTTCTAGGACATTTTCAAGGTTAACTAAGTGCTTTGCCATTTGCCAAGATATCTCTATTCACAGAGCACTTTATATCTTAGCAAGTGTTGCCGATTCACCAAAGATGCCCAAGTTTTTATCATTGCCATCTGCCAGGGATGTCCGATCTCACGAAGTACTTTACAGTTTTCACCACCCTTCCTGGAGAACTTTTGAGTCACAAAATGCAGTTTAGCTCATCGTTTCCATGCAGCCACTCTTCCCTCTGTGCCCACCAATCCCTGGGTGTTCCCACCTCAATAATGTGATCCCTTCCGTCCTTGCCATGCAGCGCTTCCACTGCGCAGATGTCAAGTCCCCCAAAAATCTCTGAGCACGTGTCTACCCACAACTTGTACCTGCCAAGACAAGGGGCAGGCGGGACAGCCGGTCATTGCTCTGCTCAGAGGATTCTACTCCACCCTTCCTCCTCCCACTCCTCGATGATGTGTCTCACCTGTCCGACATGGCAATCTGCTCAAGCATAGCAGAGCCTGTATTGGTCTTCCAGTTCCCTGACACTGATGTCCTCCTAGTGGGGGAGGGAGAAGGAACTTAGTGGAGCATGAGACCATGAGGTACTCCCCGACCCCCGGGCCTCTGTCTCCCCACTCACATGTAGGCCTTGTAGTTCTGCCCAATCTTCTGGACACGCACATCATATTTAGCATCAATAAAGGGCTCAGCAGTGGCATATGTCTTAGTCAGTGCCACAACACTTGCAATATCCTGGAAGTCATGTTGGTTGTCTACCTTGACCTGTGAGTAGAGGCATGGGATGAAGGCAGGAGTGAGGACTGAATGTATCTGGAGGAATGTGTAGACAAATACAAAGTAGATATGCCAAGGTACCCTAGCTCGCATAATTATGCATAACCTGTTTCATACATGTGCACACAAGAATAAAATTGCTTGTATACAATTCTGAATATGTTAAAAACCACTTTTTTGCAGTGCTGGGGACCAAACAAGGATGTTTACATGCTATGCAAGCACTCTACCACTGTGCTACATCCTCATCTCAAATTATCCATTTTAAACAGGGGAGTAGAATGAAATGTGGAACTACATTTCAATAGAGCTGTAAAAAAAAATCTGTACATAGGGCATACATAGACACAAAAACTCAGTTGTACATATAATATACAAACTCAGAAGCTGAGACACACTTAAACTTACAAATTACAAATCTGCTTGCTATATACACACAGACAAAATCAGCTGGATGGAAAGCATACTGGACCCCAAGAGCCTGGAACATAAAAGATGATGGATGTTCATCACAGAGCCATATGCGTGGCACACTAGCACAGTAGCAGGATGTACAAAATTGGCTGATTGCATGAGAAATATATGGACTGAAAAAATCAGCTGAATATGAAAATGCAAAATCCAATTAGATTAAGACATCCCAGAATGCATCATCAAACAGAATTATTGTTATGTGTTGTGTACATAAATGCACAACTACATAAATGCATAAATACAGTACCAAGAACATACACTATACAAACATGCATATATGACCCACTAGAACTTACCTTGCCCATCCCAGAATGTGCGTGGCCCATCTTCACAACCACAGGGTATGTTGTGCTGCTGAGCTGGTGAAAATGAAGGCAGAAGAGGCATAGTCAGAGAAGTTCTGCTGACATCTGAGAGTTGGTGACCCACAGAGTGTGAGCCACACCAGTTGCCATTTTTTTCCCCAGAAAAAGGTTGGTCAAAGACAGGCAGAACAGCAGTCAATTGTTTCACAGCAGCTTTGAGTCCAGAACTGAATGTACAGCCTTGCCTGCCAGTCCATTCTCTAAGCCCTAGGCTTTCCATATCTGTTTTCCCAGGCCTTAGATGAGGATGAGGGAACTTCCCAGAACAGAGAAAGTTTGTTTTTTTATTTATTTCATAAGTTCAGACCCACCAGAAGAGGGCGTCAGATCTCATTACAGATGGTTGTGAGTCACCATGTGGTTGCTGGGAATTGAACTCAGGATCTCAGGAAGAGCAGTCAGCTCTTAACTGCTGAGCCATCTCTCCAGGCTGAGAAAGTTTGTTTTTATAATGAATAGATGTTGGAGTTAGTGTATGTGTGAAGATGTGGTAGTTAGCATGCAGCAATGAGACCTTCAGCCACACCTTACATGTTAGCTTCATCTTTATGTATACACACACACACACCCCTTCAGAACTCTATTCAAAACCAGAGGTGTCCACATCTATTGAGAACTCCACATTCACTGAGAAAGACAACCAGAAACTTAAATCACATTTAGTTCTAGGGCTTCACAGAGCTCCAATCAGTCAGTTCATGTGGTCATTCTGCCAGCCAGGTACTCTTAGCATGGGACAGTAGCTAATACTTCTAAGCAACATGTATTCCACATTCTTAAGTCTCTTAGGTATACACGTGTGGGCTATGTCACCTTGCTCTCACCTACATAACAGAAGGATATATAATGGAGCCACTCGTGCAGTATAGAAGCTTACACAACTCTAGAGGCAAAGCATAAATGGACATATGCGGCACTGACTGGCATGCCCACAGCAAACAGAAGGATCAATACAACATACAGAAGGTGGATGCATTTCTAGGCATTTATATAACCAAATCTTTGTAACTCCGACCTCATCACATTTCTAGGTTGATGAAAAGTCTATCTAGACATTCAACAAGTTTTTTTCCATATCTGCAATATAAACATACAGAAAATCAGACACACAGATAATACTCCTGGGCATGGACACATTCAGGCAAGTATGTGTTAGGCAAAGATGTGTTAAGTCTCCCTGTGCCCCAGGCTAGGCAAACGGTATGAAGACTCTAGCCCCACCATACCCTATGTCCAAATGCAGGGCCCCTGCCTCCTACTGACAGGGTAGGGATAGTGTTCTTAGACGGGTTCTGGGTCGGTGGCAGTTCCCAACAGGCACAGGAAGCTCCATAGTCTAAGAGACCTTCAGGTCTCTCCCTCCCTCTACAATCTCCTTCCTCATTTTGCAAATGAATGGCATCATGGGGCGGCAAAGGACTGAGTGGTATTGTTTTGGAAAGGGGGATGGTGATAAGGGTGTCATCCAGGCAGCAAGCCAAGGAAACAATGCAAGATGTGTGTGTGTGTGTGTGTGTGTGTGTGAGCTTGAGACAGGCATAGTTACATTTGCAACCTTCCACTTTCAGAAGCAACACACTCAGGCACACACACCTGGCTCTCAGGGAGGGACATGGGGCACACCGAGGGACATAAGCCACCCCTAGAGGCACAGATATATGAGAGAGCTGTTCATACACAAGAATATCTATTCCCATCTGCTGAGCATTGTGGATCCTTTTCACAAACCTGCTTTGCTTCCTCTGTTCATGAGCCTGAACACTGTGGGTACATGGAAGTGTGTGCTTGGGATTTCCTGGGGAGCTATAGCCTACTATTTTGGCATTTCTTCTTCCCAAGGCCATACAAAATCCCAGGTAGGTACTGTCTTCCTGGGCCTCAATTTCCTGATCTGTACAAAGGGAATAATCAAGCTCAAGCACTTAATACTCTGTATCATCAGGTATTTGCACATGACATCAGATCTCTATGGGAACCTCGCACCTATCCAGTTTAGCAGATAGTCACAGGCCAAACACTCCTCTGTGATGCCCACCTCACTCCATGTCAAATGTGTAAAATAGTCTGAATCCTCAATGTAAACAGTTGGCAAAACTGTGCTGACTCAGGTTTCATAG
This sequence comes from Montemys delectorum, assembly GCA_019843815.1. NCBI lineage: Eukaryota > Metazoa > Chordata > Mammalia > Rodentia > Muridae > Montemys > Montemys delectorum. The sequence goes on along the minus strand of JADRCD010043758.1, from coordinate 8,919 downwards.
TTAAAGAGCTGTCGTCAGAAGCAGGGTCACAGAAGAGTCGAGACAGTACTTTTCCTGTCTTTATGTCTCCTCAGTCCCTCCTTCTAGTTACTCAGCCCCCTGTCTCATTTTCTTACTCCTCACTTTCACAATCACAATTTTGGTTTCCTTCCCTTTCTCCTTTTCTTTGTACTTCTTCCCACCACTACAGTAATTTCTTCACTATCCTTCCTGGACAGGCCATTTGACTCCTTTCTGTCTCTGTTTTCTCACTAAATAGTGAAAATATGAATCATACCTCACAGATATGTTGGAAAGAATAAGTCAATTATTTCAGAGAAAAGAAAATCTTAGTATACACATATAGTAAACCTGAATCTTCAAAGTGTTGGTTACTATTACTGTTGTTATTGATTTAATACCTCTTCATTAATTAACATTAAGGAACAAGGAGGACAACAGCAAACAAACAAAATTCCTGGGCTGGTAATGTGGCCCAGCACATAAAGGTGCTTACTGCCTCCGTGCCTGACATCCTGAGTCTGAGCCCCAGAACCCACAGGGAAGGAGAGGACTGGCCCTTGCAAGTTGTCCTCTAAACAATATAAGCACGCCATGGGACAAATACACACACACACACATACACACACACACACATACACACACACACACACACACACACACACACACAGAATGTAAAAGAAAACCTTTAAAACAGTGAATTGTACATAGTGAGTGCTCTGTTGAATGCTGGCAGGAGGTTTTTGTGTCCTGTGGTTATTGGACTAATCTACCTAAGTTAATAAAATTTAATTAGCTAAAGTAAATTTACATAAAGACCTTAGCAATGATATACAGTAAGCACTCGGTAAGTAGCTATGATCATCACTACCATATTCTGTCTCTCTCTGTCTCTCTCTGTCTCTGTCACAGGTTCTCACTGCATATCTCTGGCTGACCTAGAACTCACTATATAGACTACGTGCCCTCTAAGGATTATAACTATTGTCATTATTATTGGTCTATCTTCCCTGTATTAATTGAGGGTGCTAATTAGCCCATAGAACCCTTCCACGGGACCCCAGGGAATATTCCTGCATCATCAGGAAGCTGGTAAGCAGCAGTTGCCTCATCCCATCCCCACCAGGGGTGTGGGCTGGTTAGTGGGGGAAGGGGCGGGACAGGATGGAGCAGGAATGGTTTTTCTACTGACTCACTAGCTTCTTTTCCCATCATCTCACCCCCCTGCAATGCTCACCACACCATTCCCTGCTTGTCAAGATTGTGCCTTGCCTGAGTTAGGATTCCAGGGTCAGGGAGCCTAGGTTTAAATCCCTGTTTTGTCCTGTGACCCTAACAAAGTTCTTTACTTCAGCTATTTGCCTGTTTGGTTTTGTTTCTGTTTAAGACAGAGTCTCTTGTAGCCAATGATATCTTCAAACATCCTCACTGGTGTGTGTAGCCACAGCAAGGTTTGGGGAAGAGGTTACTACCTAGGCTCTGTCTGCACACAGCCTCAGTTCCCTCCCAGTTCTGCTACACTCGACTGCCATCTTAGATAAGTCATAGACACTCTTAGTGTAATTAATTTCCCCACTATGTATTTGTGCCTCTTCTTCCATGTCATGTCCCTCAATTGCTTTTCTAGTTTGTCACCCCTCACCAGAATTCTAGATCCACAGGAAAGCCTTTCTTGTGAGAGTGTTACCTACAAAGTAGATGAATGGTGTGGGAAAGAAGTTATTGGCTTCAGCCATAGGAAGTTTGGGGAATGTGGGAAACGGAGAGGCACAAGGCTTTAGGGGCTTGGGCGGTCTTTCTTCTGCCCTTCAAAGCCGCCAGGAAGGAATGTGCATGACGTGGAGCTGGGGGAAGGGGGCGCAGTGGGCTGGCGGGTAGAAGAGGGAGTATCTTTGGGCTTATCCTGGGCCCGCCCCTAGGCTTTGACTCTAGCGGTGGGTGGATGAGTAACGCGTCCAGGAAGCCTGGAGGCAGTGATTTCCGCGCCAACTCCACCCCTCGCATGGACATTTATTCTCCACCGTGCAGGCCCTGCCGCCATCACCGCAGATCGGGACTCCTAGAGACACACCAGAGGTAAGTGGGAGCCGAGTGTCCTGGCAGAACTGGGGCTTGCCTGGAGCCTGTGTTGCTGCGGCCACCGAGGCCGATCCAGTCCCCTGCCAGACTAACCGCTCAACTTGGCTTACAGGTATTAGGATCCCTAGTTAGCCAAGGGGGAATATAACGGGAGAGGGTCTGGAATGATTGTCCCTAGCTGGACTCTCCAGAATCCTTCATGCCCTTGGCATTCATCCCCAAGTGCTCCAAACCCATAAGCCTTTAATACCTTAAAAACTTCCCAACTTGCCGGTTCTCCTGAATTTCTTCATTGCCCCTCAATCCTTATGGCTCCCAGTAACTCCTCTGTTTTCTTTGTCATGTCTGGCTCCTGGAACTTCAACAATTCCTCTACCTTCAAATTCCTCAAGCATTACCATTACAGTAAACCTCCAAATTCCCCAAGACCCTTAACCCCCATTTCCCCAGCTCCCTAAGACCCTAAACCTGTTCTAAGTCCTCCAATATCTCTGAACTCCCCAGCCCATTATACTTTAATAGCCCTAACTCCCCATTATATTTCTCCAGTTTCCCAAACTCCAAATTCATCCCTATACAAATGTCCGACTTCCCCAATTCTGTTATATTGTCAAAGTTCTCAGCTCCCTTATTCACCAACTGCCACGACTCCATTCCCTAACCTAAAGAGGTCCTGAATCTCCCTAGGGCCAATGGCCATGTAAGCCATTGGTCTGGGAACCTACTAACACCTAATCTTTACCAGCAGATACCACGATGGCCCCCTTTGCATCTCTGGCCTCTGGCATCCTCTTGTTGCTGTCACTAATAGCTTCCAGTAAGGCCTGTAGCTGTGCCCCACCCCACCCACAGACGGCCTTCTGCAACTCGGATCTGGGTGAGTCTGGCCCCCTTTTTGACCCTCTTAGTCCAATAGGGTTCATTATGGCAGTTGTCTCTTGGGCAGTTGTACTTATCCTTCCGTATATCTGCTTTAGCCACACTGACATCCTTAAGCCTGAGCCCACCTTTGTGCTGCCGGCTCACAGTACCATGTGCTTGCTTTTCTGTAGTTATCCACATAGGTGGCTGCCTCAAAAGTCATCTTACTGAGGTGCCTGCCTACTTTCTTTAATTTTAATCCCAGCCACATAGTATTCCCGAACCCTTGTTCAATAATGCTGTTAATGGCACTTCTTAGGACACAGACAGGCAGACTTCATTCAGGACTATGACAATCAGAATTTGCCAAGAGAAGGGGGGGGAGAGATATTGGGCTTAACTCTCAACATTACATGGGAACTCTATGGCCAAGGAACAGTTTGGGGGTTGGTGAATGGGAAATCACTGAGAAGAAATATCAAAGGCAAGAGGATTCAGGCTAAGTCCATCAAAAATACTATTTTATTTATGCTTATGTTTGTGTGGGTTCCATGTGTAGTGTGCAGGTGCCTGTGGAGTCTCCAAGGCATCAGATCCCCTGGAGCTGGAATTATGAACAGTTAGTTGTGAGCTACTATGTGGATTCTGGGAACCAAACTTGGGCCCTCAAAAAACAGCAAGTGCTCTTAACCATTAAGCCATCTCTCTAGCCTATAAGCTCAGTTTTTGTTTTTGAGACAATATAACCCAGGCTGGCCTTGAACCCCTGATCCTTCTCACTCAGCCTTCCATGGGCTGAAATTGCAGGTCTGTGCCACCACACCCAATTTAGGACTCTTGAAAACTGGCCAGTGTATTTATCTGGTGGCCCCATCACATACTGAGGAGAATCAGATGAGGGTGGGTGTTTTCACTAAGCTAATTTAGGATACTTTGCTACAACTGGATTTTAAAGAGAAACGGCACTAATGAGCTTGGAAGAAGGTTAATGAGCCTGAGTAAATTGTGGTGAAGCAAAGAATAGTTGCTAACCTCCTCCCTATTCTAATTTTCCAACACACTTAATAGCCTCTAACAATCCACAGACTTATTTTTCCCCTTGGAACCGGGGATTGAACCTAGGACCTAGGCAAATACTGCACAATTGAGCTACAAACCCAACCCCTTTTTTCCCAGCCCCCCTTTTTTTTGTGAATTGTTATTTTAAACAGGTTCTCACTAAATTGTCTAGACTGGTCTTGAACTCACACTAAAGTGATCCTACATCAGGCTCTGACAGAGCTAGGGTTACAGGCCTGTGCCACCATGCCTGGCTACTTGATGTTAGTCTGTCTCCTCCTGGTTTGAATGTGAGCTCCTTAAGGAAATGGATTCCTGTGTTTGGGTCACTGTCCTTTCCCTAACACCCTGAACATCAGGCACTCCAAAATATTTGTTGAGTAAGCCAACGAATGGATATATGAAAAGGGCTTAGCCGGGGTGGGGTGGTGGTGGTGGTGGTGGTGGTGGGCCAGCCTGGTCTACAGAGGGAGTTCCAGGACAGCCAGGACTACACAGAGAAACCCTGTTTTGAAAAACAACAACAAAAAAGGGAGGGGGGCTTAAAGTAGTGCCTAAAAGAATAGACAATATATATAGATGAATCAACTGATGCAGAAGACATTTGAATTATGCTGTTTAATGTGTTTTGCTGCTATGGGTTCATGCTGCCTGCCCATTTGATTCCCCATTTTTCCCCTTCCTTTCCTCTAGTCATAAGGGCTAAATTCATGGGTTCACCAGAAATCAACGAGACCACCTTATACCAACGTTATGAGATCAAGATGACTAAGGTATTTCTCCTCCCTCCCTCCATAGCTGTACCTAACCTCTTCCTCCCCCTCAAAATAGAAGCATCTAGCCTTTCGTTGGTGTGGATGTTTTCTGTAAACTTGTGATTTAGACGTACTGCCATCAGGAAAGAGAGTGGAGTGGGAGGATTATGTCAGTAAAAGATACACTTTTTGTCATTCGTGGGCAGATGCTCAAAGGATTCGCTGTGGGAAATGCCGCAGATTTCCGGTACGCCTACACCCCAGCCATGGAGAGCCTCTGTGGATATGTCCACAAGTCCCAGAACCGCAGCGAGGAGTTTCTCATCGCGGGTGAGGTCCCGCCCCTTCGCTTTGGGCCACATCCCTTCATCCTCAATTGCTTTCTGGCAATTGGGAGGAGCTATGCTCTAAAGGGCCTGGTTGAAATGGGAGTGGGAGGGTCTGTAACCCAATGTTAATCAGGTGACCACTCCAATACCACCCAGCCAATCAAAAGCCTGTTGGTTTCTTGCTTCTCTTACAGGACGCCTAAGGAACGGAAATTTGCACATCAGTGCCTGCAGCTTCTTGGTTCCCTGGCGTAGTCTGAGCTCTGCTCAGCAAAGGGCTTTCTCAAAGACCTATAGTGCTGGCTGTGGGGTGTGCACAGTAAGTGCCTGTTCCACTTTTCTTCCTGGAGATAAGTCTTGAAATGGTTTCTTTTTCCCTCGGGCCATTGTATGCCACTTCCCGAGCAGCACTGTAGCTGCTTCCTAAACCCAATCACTATCTTTGATTTTTCTTGCCATTTCTCCACCCCTGGGACTGCTCTTTGGAAATTCTGGTTGTTCTGTTATCTCTGGACTGCCTGTTCCCTGAACCTTCGCTGTCTGCCTAACTTTCTTTTGTGACTATTCTGGAACACCACTCTCTGTTTCTGACCTCCCCGGATTGGGTTTTGCTTTCCCAGGCATAATCTGCAAGAATTCAAAGTACTATTTTCCAAATCCACAGGGACATGTTGGCCATCTGGCTATTTCAAAACTTTTCCCTGGTAGCACCAAATATCCTCTGACCAGCCCCCTCCTCAGTCATTGTCCAAGAGCCCTGCTGCCTTTTTTTTTTTTTAAGATTTATTTATTTTATATATATGAGTTCACTGTAGCTGTCTTCAGACACACTAGAAGAGTGCATCGGATCCCATTACAGATGGTTGTGAGCCACCATGTGGTTGCTGGGAATTGAACTCAGGACCTCTAGAAGGGCAGTCAGTGCTCTTAACCACTGAGCCATCTCTCCAGCCCTCCCTGCTGCCTTTTCTTATGCTTGCTCTTCCTGCATGCCAACTGATCCCCATACTATCACTTCTCTGCCCTGTGAGACAGTTCTTCACAAGGCCTGTCTGAGTGACTTCAAGTGACAGTTCCCTAACCACAATTCCAGAACACTGGCTTTCTGTTCCCCAAATGGGAGATGGGAGAAGCTGTTCTTGGGTGTACGCACAAGTAGGGCCACACCAACTCCTCCCAGCAGCTCCCTGTTGAGAGAGAGAGAGAGAGAGAGAGAGAGAGAGAGAGAGAGAGAGAGA
>JADRCD010043750.1:1440-12181 GCA_019843815.1 Montemys delectorum | reverse complement strand
CATAGTCACAATGAGAAAGAACATGTGTCATTTGTCTTTCTGGGTCTGGGTTACCTGACTAGACATGATCTTTTTTTAGTGCCATCAATTTTTCTTCAAACATCCTGATTTCATTTTTCTTCAGAGCTGTATAGAATTCTATTGTATATACATACTGTATTTTTGTTATCCATTCATCAGTGGTAGAATATTTAGGTTGTTCTATTTTTTATTTATTGTAAATAGAGCAACAGTTGAGTTGACTTTAGGAGATTCCTTTGGGCATACACAAGGGAGTGATATAATTGATCATTCAATAGATTCATTTCTAGCGTTTTGAGAATTCTCTACACTGATGTCCATAGTGTTTGCACAAGTTTGTAATCCCACTAACAGTAAATGAGGCTTCTCTTTGCCCTCCATTCCCTCCAGCATTTGATACTGGTTGTTACACCTATATTTGTTATCTGACAAGGGAAAGATAAAATTGTGAAGTTGTTTCAATATATATTCTTCTGATTTTTGGGAGAGAGGAACATGTTTTGTTTGTTTGTTTTTTGAGATATTCTTTTTCCTTCTTTTAAGAACTCTCTATTTTGGTTGTGTGTCTATTTTTCAAGTGGGTCATTTTCTTTTTATGTGTCTTCTTGATTGAATCATCTATATATGTGGATATTAATCTTTTGTCACATGTATAGCTAGCAAATATTAACTCGTGATTTACAGGCTTGGTCTTCAAGCAGTTGATTGCTTGTTTAGCTGTGCAGAAGCTTTTCAGTTTTATGAAGTCCAACTTTTCAATGATTGGCCTTAACTCTGGGACAGACAAAGTCCAGATAGAAAGAAAGAAAGAAAGAGAAAGAAAGAAAGAAAGAAAGAAAGAAAGAAAGAAAGAAAGAAAGAAAGAAAGAAAGAAAGAGAGGAAGAAAGGAAGAAAGAAAGTCTTTTTAAGTACCTATATCGTGTATGATACTGCCTTCATTTGTAATAGAAATTTAAGTTGTTCTGATTTTTATATCTAGGTCTGTTGGTCATTTGAATAGGCTTTCCCTATAGGAAGTGGCACTTACTATTAGGAGATAGTGTCCTTTTGGAGGAAATTGTTTTGAGTGTTTATAGTACTCAAGCTCTGTCCAGTATCTTCTCTTGCCTTCACATCACAATGTAGAAGTCTTGACTCATGCAGCACCAAGTCTACCTTCAGGATGCCATACTTCCCACTTCCCACTATGATGATAATGGACTGAACCCCTGAAAATGTAAGCCAGGCCCAATTAAATCTTTACCTTTATATAAATTGCCTTGGTCATGGTATCTCTTCACAGCAATGAAGCCCTCACAATAACAAAGTCTATGATCCATTTGGAGTTAGTTTTTATGTAGGCTGACAGATATGGATCTAATTTCATTCTTCTATATGTGGATAACTAGTTTCCCCAGGAGCATTTGTTGAGAATGCTTCCTTTTCCTCAGTCTATATTTTTGGCATTTTTTTTCAAATATTAGATGACTGATACTATGTACATTTATACATGGATCTTCAATTTTGGTCTATAAACACATATGTCATTTTTTCATGCAACTGTCATATGCTTTTATAACTATGGGTCTTCAATGTATCTTATTAGCTATTTTATTTATTGACATGTCAAATGTTATTCCCCTTCCTGGTTTCCCCTCCACAAACTCCCTATCCCACCACCTCCCCCCTTGCTTCTCTGAGAGTGTTCCTCTACCCACCCACCTACTGCTTTCTCAGCACCCTAACACTCCCCTACCCTGGGTCATTGACCCTCCACAGGACCAAGGGGCTCCCCTCTCAATGATGCCCGATAAGACAATTCTCTGCTACATATCCATCTGGACCCTTGGGTCCCCCCATGTGAACTCTTTGGTTGGTGGCTTAGTTTCTGAGAGGTTTGGGGAGTCCGGTTGGTTGATATTGTTGTTCTACCTCCCTCTGGCTTTGTTTGTTGAGAGAGTGGGGCTCAAGATTATTTAGGTTATCTGTGGTCTTTTGTCTTTCCACATTAATTTAAAGGTTATTCTATTTCTGTAAAGAATGAGATGGAGATTATGATTGGAATTGCATTGAACCTGTAAATAGCATTTGTTAAGTTGGTCAGTTTCATAAATATTAATCTATCAATCCATGAGCATGGACTGTATTTTCATTTTCTAGGGTCTTTTTTTTCTTTTTCTACTAAGATTTGAAGATTTAATTGTAGAACACCTTTGCTTTCTTTGTTAGTTTTATTCCTAGATATATTTTATGCTATTTTGAAGGCGAATGTTCCCGTGATATCCTTCTCAGAATGTTCCTTGCTAATTTATTGAAAAACATTGATTTGTGTAAGTTGGTTCTATATTCTGCCTCATTGATGAATTTGTTTATCATGTCTAGAAGTTTCTGGTAGAATCTCTTATATATAGTATCATATCATCTTGCAAATAGGTATAGTTTGGTTCTTTCTTTGTAGGAAACCATCAATTTCCTTCTCTTTCCTTATTGCTCCCATTAGTATGTTAAGCACATTGTTGAAATAAAACTAAAATTAGTAGACATCCCTGTCTCTTCCCTGACTTCACTGAGATTTCTTCAATCTTTACACCATTTAGTATGCTATTGTCTGCTAATTTCTCATATAGAAAAGATTTTTTTAAAAAAAAATTGAGATGATCCAATTTTTCTCTATGTCCATTTATGTGGTTTATTATATTTATTGACCTATTTATATTCAAACATCCCTTCATATCAGGGATGAAGTCAATTTGGTCATGGTGGATAACTTCTTTAATGTATATTTGAAATATGGTTACAAGTTGTTTATTGAGTATTTTCCTTTTTTTCTTGTTTTTAGATGTTTTCTTTATTTACAATATCTCCTTTCCCAGGTTCCTCTCCAATAAAATAAAATAAAATAAGAAAAGAAAAACTAAAACAAACCTCTGTTCCCTCCTCCCGCCCCCTGCTCACCATCCCACCCCCTCCTGCTTACTGGCCCTGGTATTCCCATACACTGGGGCATAGAACCTTCACAGAGCCAAGGTCCACTCCTCTCTTTGATGACCAAGTTGGCTATCCTCTGCTATACACATGCTACTGGAGCCATGAGTCCCCCCATAGATACACTTTAGTTGGAGTTTTAGTCCGTAGGAGCTCTGAGGGTACTAGTTAGTTCATATTGTTGTTCATCCTAAGGGGCTGCAAACCCTTCAGCTCCTTGGGTCCTTTCTCTAGCTCCTTCATTGGGGACCCTGTACTCAGTCCAATGGATGACTATGAGCCTCTACTTCTGTATTAGTCAGGCACTGTCAGAGCCTCTCAGGAGAGAGCTATATCAGGCTCCTGTCATCCAGCACTTGCTGGCATCCACAACAGTTTCTAGATTTGATGACTGAATATGGAAAGGATTCCCAGGCAGAGCAGTCTCTGAATTGTCCTTCTTTTAGTCTCTGCTCCATAGTTAGTCTCTACAACCTCTTCCATTGGTATTTTGTTTCCCCTTTTGAGAAGTAACGAAGTATCCACACTTTGGTCTTCCTTCTTGAGTTTCTTATGGTTTGTGGTTTGTACTTTGTATATTCTGATCTTCTGCAAGTATTTTATTTTTTAGTCTAAGTTCATCAGGGATATTGGCCTATAGTTTTCTTTTCCTTTCTTTCTTTCTTTGATACAGGAGTAACACTGTCTTCAGAAAAGAAGTTTGGGGGTGCCCCTTCTGTTTCTACTTAACAGAAAAATAAATATTAGCTTGAGAAACACTAGCTGTAGATCTTCTTTAAAAGTCTGCTAGAATTCTCTTGTGAACTTATCTGATCCTGAACTATATTTTAGCTGGAAGGCTTTTTATTACTCTTTCAATCTCTTAAATTTTTATGGGTCTGTTTAGATTAGTGATTTCTTAGTTTAATTTTGTTAGTGTTGCTGTATCTAAAAACTCATCCTAATTAGGGGTTCCATCTTTATGTAGTATAGTTTTTTTTAAATCCCCGTTATAATATTTTAAAGTTTTAGTGATTTTTTTTGTAATTTTTCCCTGTTCATTTATGATTTTGTTCATTTAGATCCTCTCTCTCTCTCTCTTTCTCTCTCTCTCTCTCTCTCTCTCTCTCTCTCTCTCTCTCTGGATGGTTGGGCCACCTGTCGCTAAATCTGTTTTTTTCTATCCAATTATCATCTTTTAGAATAGTTTTAGAATTGTTGATTGATTGTATTGTTTTCTTTGTTTCTACTTCACTGATTTCTGCTCTCATTTTTATTATTTCATGCTGTCAAGTAGGTTTGGATTAGGTTATTTCTTGTCTTTCTCACTTTTTGGGTTGTCCACTTTTAAATATAGGACTTAGAGCTATAAATTTCCCTCATTTGAATGTTGTCCATGTGTCCCAATGGCTTTGATTGTGTAGTTTAAGTTATATTTCTGATTTATTTCTTCATTTACTCTTTGGTCCATTCACCATACAATAATTAGTTAATTTCTGTGACTTAATATATTTACTAGGGATTTGTTCACTGTCAATTTTAAGTTTCATTGAATTGTGGTAACATGGGACACAAGAAGTGATTTCAATCTTTTTTGAATTTGTAACGATTTTCTTTGTGTCCCAGAGTATACTCTCTTTGAGATATGGTTCCATGTGCTCCAGGGTAGAATGTATATTCTTTGGTGGTTAGTAGGAATAGTTAGTCAATATCTTCTAAGTCTATTTGACATGTAATATCAATTAGTTCTGATGTTTCTCTGATTTTTCTTTGTCTAGCTGACTTGTCTACTTTAGAAAATAGAGTATTGAAATCACCTTCTATTAATGGATTAATGTTAATTTGTCTTTAAATCGAGCACTACGTTTTTTGTTTGTTTGTTTATTGTGAAAACATCCCAGAGTTTGGTGCATAAATGCTTAAGATATTAATGTCTCCTTCATTAATTGTTACCCTGATTAGAATGAAGTTACTCTTATCTTTTCTGATAAGTTTTAGTTTGAAGTCTATTTTGCCAGGTTTTAGTGTAGCATCTCTTATTTGTTTCATGTTCCATTTGATGGGAGTACTTTTGCCCATCCTTGTATTGTAAGGCCCCAAAGTTCCATTTAGGCAGCAGATGGATGTGTTTTGTTTCTTGATCCATTCAATTTAGCCCATGACTTTTCATTGCAAAACTGAATTAATAGATATTTAAATTTATTATTGAAATATGGTTGTTAATTTTGCTCAGCACATTGCTGAATTTTAGTGTTGTTTATTTCCTCAGTGACATATTCTTTATTTTAATAACTATGGCTTAGTATTTCTTTCCACAGTCTTTCTGGTATGCTTAGTCATCTATTTTGCCTGAAATAATCCTTGTACTTTGTTTAGGACTGGTTTTCTTTGTATAAATTTTTTGGCTGGTTGTGTTGTGGAAAGTTTTTCATTCTTTCTCAACTGTGACAGTTTTACTGGGTATAAAAGCCTTTGTTTAAAAAATAAGTCTTTGTTGCCGGGCACTTGGGAGGCAGAAGCAGGCAGAATTCTGAGTTCAAGGCCAACCTAGTCTACAATGTGAGTTCCAGGACAGCCAGTGCTACACAGAGAAACTCTGTCTCTAAAAAAAAACAAAAAACAAAAAAGGTCTTTGATAACTGACATAGATATTTTAGGGCTTGGAAATGCATTGTTTCTGGATCTTTTGGATTTCTATTTTTACTTTGAGAAATCACATGTTATTCATTATTGTTCTTTTAATATTTGTGTCCTGAGGTTCATTTAGGTAATTCACATTGCCAAATTTTCTCAGTATTGCTAAGTTTTGAAGAAAAGAAATTTGGTTTGATCTTTCAAATTTTTCTTGATTTTTGCAGTGAGATATGGGCAGTTGGAGTTCTTTTCTTAGTCCTGAGTCTATTATTCACAGAACCATTGGGGTAAAAGAGAAGGTGTGCAACAAGGTTGAGATTAAAGATTAGAAAGAGCTTAGGTGGAGTGAAATCAGGATAGTCTAGAGAGGACTAGGCTAGTACACCAGATGTGTTTCTTGGTCCAAATCTAGAGTGTACTGGTAGACTTGGATGAGTAGAAAGGTTGTATTGTAACTAGGCCAGGGGAAGGGGTCATCATGTGAGTTGGTGGATCAATAGAAAGGGTCTGGATGGAAGCCCAAACATCAAATGAAGTCAGGGGATTTCAGACTAGGAAGGAGCATTGTATGTGGAACTTGTGTTATGTGGTTATGATATTGTGGTATATGATATTCTCTGAAGGGTTATAGAGGTGTGGATGGTGAAGTTGGGGATACTTACCTAGCTAGATCATAGAAATAGATTTGGTAAATCTGTCTAAATAAGGTAGTTAAAAGTACAGATTGAAATTCTTTTTTTTTTTATTAGATGTTTTCTTTATTTACATATACATTTTCCCTTTCCCAGGTTCCCCTCCAAAACAAACAAACAAGCAAAAACAACAAGAACAAACCCCTTTTGCCTCCCCCTTCCCCATGCCTGTCACCCCACCCTCTCCCACTTATTGGCCCTGGCATTCCCCTACACTGGGGCATAAAACCTTCACAAGGCCGAGGTCCTTTCCTCCTATTGATGATCGAATTTGCAATCCTCTACTATACACCTGCTGCCAGTACAATCAATCCCACCCTGTATAGTCCTTGATTGGTGGTTGGGTCCCTGGGAGCTCTGAGGGTACTAACGCGCCCAATCTCGTCAGATTGAAATTCTTGATAGTAAAGAGTATAGAAATGAAATAAACAAATCATACAAACAGTTTCAACAAAAGAAGTGATTGGAGCTGGTTAAGTTTTAATAACAGAAATTGATCATGTACAAGAAAAGTCCAAGTTAATTAAGAATCTAAATATTAAATAGATTAATTACTTTGATATAGATTCTATTGAAAAATAGAGATAATGCTCAAAATATCTGTTAGATTGTAACTATAATGATTTCCTCTTATCTGCCCATATCTATTCAACTTTGCCATACTAAATTAATACAACAAAATCTCTACCATATTGAAAAAAATCTCAACTTATACTCAGTACTATTATGAAATATTTTCACCAAAAATTATTATGAACTAAATAGAAAGAACTGTTCTATGCCATGTGCTCACTCTGCTAGATGGAATGATTTTAAGGTACAGGGAAATAGAGAAATCTCACAATATTGTGGGAAGATAAATCTAATGATATCAGTGAGACACAGAAGAGAATTTGGCAAGATGGCTCAATAGGACTAGGTGATGAGTTAAAGAAGAAACAAAGACAGGGCTAGGAAGCCTCAATCCTTAAAAAACTGTTTATGTTTTCAAAAGAGAAAGTTTCAGAGACAAAGTTGAACTTCAAGGAAAAGATCATCAACGTCTGCAGGTAGTAGTAAAAAAGCAGTGCCATGCAAAAGCTTGAGGATTTAATATGGACAATACAGATGAAAAGGTGATTTTCTTTCCCCATGTAGCTTGTTGCTAAAATAGAAATAAAAGGTGACCCAATTATAAGTAGTCTCAAGTCAGCATAAATGCATTCCAAGAAACCATGACCTGAAAATTCATTGGTTGATATAAATAATCAGAAAGCCTTATAATCCTCACTTGATAATTGCACACTGTATGCATGTATTGAATTTTACTTACAGCACAAAAACAAATACTCTCTCTCAATAAATTAAAGTTATACTAATTTCAACATTAAGAAATGGTATAGCTATAAAATGGTATTTCATTTTTCAAAATCACAATCTTAAAGATTCACAATTTCCCAATGTAATATTTACCTATTAGCCAAAATTACAGATAAAGATGAACTATTTCATAATTTTAAGTGTATATTCCTTGAAATCTGGTTTGACCTACTTTTAATTAAACTTATATTTTGAATTCTATTTGAAGTTGATATTGTGAACATTTCCTGGGAAATCTCCCTATAATTATGTAATTTTGTCACCATGTAAGCTGTTTCTATAATTGAAGTTTTCTCCAACTAAGGGGAATGTGTCTGAAATTATAATCTCTAATATCACAAGAAGTTTAAATTCTACTTAAAGAGGTGATTTGATTTGTAGAAAGCTTGAAAAGTAAACTTAGGTCATGGAATCAGTTAAGAAATGAGGTCTACTAAATCTAAATTCCATTACAAACAAACAAACAAACAAAACAAAACAAGACAAACAGAGCATGACAAACTCTTCTGGAATGAACTATTTGGATTCATATTGTGCCTTTAAAATGTTGCATATGATTGTTTTTCATGGAGTCTGCTAGTGGCTTTTTGGCCTATTTTTTAGTTATATTTACTTGTCCCAAATAGTAAAAGATTTTGCTCTTTATGAAAGCTTAAGGTTAGTCCATAATACTCTCAAAGATTATGTTCTCACAGAGAATTCTACCACTATTATTAAAAACAAGTGGTGAAATAAAAGTGGTTTCAGTAACACAATCAAAGTGTTGCTCCATTTCAAAGGCTAACTCAATTCAGAATGCTCAGTACAGGTGAATGAATATTCTTATTTTATTATTTCTTCTAAACAAGCACTGCATATACCAGGAAAAAAAAAATCCTGAGAAGATTCTTTTCCTTTTTTCCATTGCTCTGCACGAATGAAAAACCAAAACTATTTATTTTCCACAAATACTTGTTTGTCTGATTTTTAACTGATGATGAGGTTGGTTTTTTTGTTTTGTTTTGTTTGTTTTTTTGGTTTTGGTTTTTTTTTGTTTTGTTTTGTTTTTTTAGCACTTTTGGTTTGGATGCTTGACCAGATAAGCTCTTTTACGATAAGCATGTACTGTACCACCAATCTATAGCTCCAAGCCCTTTTTATAGGATATGCCCTATGTTTCTCTCATATGATAGATTTATTTAGAAATGCTTTTTTTTTCTTATCCAACAGTTTGTGATGCAGGGTGAAGGACAGGAAAGTTTACTGAGACAACATATCTCTGAGACTTCTAGAAGATTGGCAACTATGTCCAGATTTATTTACAGTAAATTATTTGTGAAATGTTTTTTTATTTTATATCAGTGTTAAAGCTGTCATCTATAACAGTAAAAACTGCTTGCTGTGTTCCCCATGAGAAAAATTGTAGCTTCTACTATACATTGACCAATCATTCAATATTCATTTGACTTTTATAAAAAACAATTTGTGAAAAGTTCCATGATAGCAGTGTATGTGAGTAGAACTGTGTAGGTATTGTAGATTACCTACAGAAATAGCCCAACTGTGCATCCCTTCTATTGTCTGTGACTAGAGCAACAAGCCTTTTGAAATGTAATCTAGAAGCTCATAATCCAATGGTGCTGTGTATTCTCCTTCCCATTAATTCTCTACTACCCCACTACCTGATTTAGTAAGGCAAAAGGGAGTAAAATAATCATCTGCTGTATTGATACCTGGATTCTATTCTCCTGGAAAAAACTCTATTTGCATAAAGCCTCTTTCTTCAGGAATAAGAAGTTCATGGATCAGACACAAGCTGTCAGATCATCCAAGTACATACCTAACCTAGTAGATAATCATAGGTACATGGCCAAATCAGTTGAGATCAACTCAAATTCTTAGATTACAAGCTCAATGTATTGTGATTTGATGTTCCTAAGTTTGGGGGTGGTTTATTTCACCTACAAAGGCTACTTGTATGCAGGAACCCAGGAGAGATACTCAGTAAAGTTTTTCACTCTTGTGGAAATTCCATACAAATGAAGCATTCTTATTTATACGTCTTACATGTTCTTCGTTCCCTTTGAATAAGCTAAGTTACTTTGACTGATGAAAGACTAACATTCAGTGTGCCATGTTTTCTAGCATTTAAATTAAGAAGGTCAAACATGGCTGACTTGCTGTTGTTTTCTCCAAAATTGTTTACAGTTTGGAAAATACTTTTGTATTCTCTGTTTCCTACTTGTTCTATGTTAGATACTTGTGTGCTTGTAGGAGTTTACAACTGACTCTATCATATAGTTAGAGTATACAGATATACTATTTTTTCCAACATCTAGAACACTCCTATAGTACAAGACAAATCTACATTCAGGGTAGAAGTAGAAATAATCATTGAGTTCTAGAATTTTTTTCCAACACATGTCATTAACTGGATATTATCTAACTAACAGAATCTTAAGAAAAGTTTGGATGAGACTTTGCATTTGCTCCTCAAAAGCTTCCAACTTTTGGAACTATTCAGCTGTAATTTATGGTGAGGTAGTTTATCCCTTAGAGTTTCTACATTATACCACTCTGATCCCAGGGTTTATGGGATTTTTATGAGTGGAAAACCTTATTTTTTTATATTCAATTTTTCTATAAAATGTATAAGAATAATGCATACACTTCTCTGTATTCCATTTTATCCTTTATACAGCTATAAAATATATTTTAATAAATAGTAGCAGAATTTTCATTCCATATGTCATGATTTCTACTTCTCATATTAAACCTAGGCATTTTTCAGCTAGTAAATAAAATAGAACTAGGTGTAGTGGCCCATGCACTGTAACCATGTCCTGAATCAGGAGGATCACCATGAATTTTATGTCAGTCTAGGTTGCATAATACGGCTGAGACTAGCATAGGCTACAGAATGAGACTTTGCCTCAAAATTACAAATGAACAGTGGAAGGAGAATGAAGAAGAGAAAAGGAAGGGAGTGAAGAGAAGTTACAGGAACAAAATTTAGTGTGTGACTTTTATACAGATATGTGTATATATGTACACACACAAGCATATATCTTTTGGAAAGTACTTCAGCAAACAAGGAAAAATCCTTTCACGT
>JADRCD010043739.1:0-10764 GCA_019843815.1 Montemys delectorum | reverse complement strand
GGGGGGGCACAGACAGACATTGGAGTTGAGCCACTCCTCTGTCTTAGATGATAGTACTGACCATTATCACAACTCTGAGCACATCTCATGAGCATTAGAGATCAACTGTGAAGCTTTTCCTCCCTGAGAGACAGAAGTCACCTGTGGTCAATCAATTACAGTATCCTAGCTATGCTTTTCCAAGTCAGGAAGTCAAACTTGGAAAGCCTTCTTTCTGCGAGACAAGACTGCTGGTACTCCGGCTATAGCTGTCACCAGCAGACTTGGTATTCTAATACTGAATGTGGATGAAGAAACAAACCTCACCGTGTGTGTGTGTGTGTGTGTGTGTGTGTGTGTGTGTGTGCGCGCGCGCGCAAGTATGCGTTCATACACATGCATGTGTGGGTGTGTGCAATGCCTATTTGGAGATGTGTGTTCACGTGTATGCGAATGTGTGTGGAGGCCTGGGGTCTGTTTTGATTGTCTTCCTCAACCATTCTCCACATTATTTTTTGAAACGGGGTTTCTCACTAAACCTGGAGTTTAAATAGGCTGGGCTGCGGGCAAATGAACTTCAGGGCTCCAGCTGTCTCTGTCCCCAGCACGACTGTTAACCAGCCCACATCACCACAGCTGGATTTTTTACATCAGTGCTGAGATTCTGAACCCAGACCCTCATGCTAGTCCCCAGACTTGCAGTTCTGTTTTTTTAAGTAAAAGAAAGAAAAGGCTGTGCACAATAACTTAGTCAATGATTTTAAAAGATTTAAAAGTCAATGATTTTGGCTCCATTCTCAAATTCCTATGGTTACTACATGAGCATAGACACGTGAGTCTGCCAATACTAGGGCTGGCAGATTTTAATGGGTTTGTGGACACTAGACTACATACCAGCTCTAAAATTCTGATTTCATGAAATAAGGCAAAAAACTCAACCCCTTGCCTGTGCGGTGGCAGCTGCAGGTTTGAAGTCAATGGGACAGAGAACAGATGTCCATTCTATGAATAGTTTCCTTGAAACCTGCCAACAGTAAATACAAAACTAGAGAGCAAGCACTTAGCCTTGAGTGGAACAACATGGGCCACAGCTTCCCTCACACACAGGCCTCACACACAGGCCCAGTGGGCAGCGGTCCTGGAGGATGAGGAAGCCTTCCAATAGTGCCGGACTTCTGGCCCCAGACCTGTGCCTGCCCCTTCCTTTCAGATACCTCAAAAGTTCAGACCATAGGTATTTTTAGGGTGTTTACCACATCCGCCCAGTCATGGGGGAGGAGCATGTGAAGCCAGCCCTGGATTATATTTAGAAATGTTTCCATAGCAGCTGTGTGGTGGCTATTTGGCACTGGGCTTGGAGAAGCCATCACACCAGCCTTCACTTCTGTTCTGTCATGCATGTGAATGCTCACACAGCAGAGAAAAGGCTGGGAAAGACCCAAGCCTATGCTCCTCCTATTGCCAATCACAATTTCAACTTTCAGGGAAAAGGCAAGGGATTGATGCTATGGATCCTGCTTCATGGATTTCCAAATACCCAACATCCACCCGTAAACCAATCCCAGGAAAGCATCAGTTAGTAATTATAGCTCTCATCCCAGAGCCCAAAGCTCGCCATCTCATATTCTCACCGTTACCCAAAACACGAGAAGCCACCCACACACCCACCGGGTATTTTTATACCCATTGAAAACCACACGCAAAATGTCAGGCCATAAAACATTTTGGTCTTACAATTTTTGAAATTTAACCCTGTGTTCTTTGTCCTTAGATTGTCTTATGAAATATCTAAGATTTTTAAATATATCTTTGAATTTTATAATTTAAGCCAAATTCTTCCTGGTGTTAAAAAAGAGCAGCAGCTATCACTGTGTGGTGGGCAAAGAGGAAACAGGAAGTTCTTCACCCAGCTTAAGAGCCGGAGGGCTGGAGATGGCTCAGTGGTTAAGAGCACTGACTCCGCTACCAAAGGTCTTGAGTTCTACCAAAGGTCCTGAGTTCAAATCCCAGCCATCATCTGTAATGAGATCGGATGCCCTCTTCTGGTGTGTCTGAAGACAGCTACAGTGTACTTATATACATAAAATAAATAGGTAAATAAATCTAAAAAAAGAAAAAGAAGAAGAAGAACTAGAAAGAGCAGAGGGACTGAAGAACCAGCTGAGAAGCTCCCGTGGTGACTGACTCCTACAACATCTGAAACGAAGTCCCACCCCCCACCCTTCGTGACACTGCCCTCAGAACTTGCTCTCTGAGAAATGCATAGTCTAGAGGGCCAAGTTTCAAAGAGCTGCCTCTCTTCCCATATCATCAACACTACCGCACATCTGCACTACTCAGTTGTTAGTCTGACTTCCGGCACTTCTCTTAACATTTCCCTATCTGCACTGCAAACTGATACAACACTGAAATCCTGCCATTCAGTCCCAAACTCATACTTCCCCAGAGCTTCCTGTTTCTGTTAGTGGGATTTCCCTGCCATGGAGACCTCTACTCTCACCTCAATTCTGAGGTCTTACCAATGCTACCCACTTCCTCTCTCACAGCCCCAACCCCATCCCCAACCCATCCCGCCTTCTAGGCCTCCACTGTACCTGTTTCTTCTCTACCCTGATGTTGGAGGGGTCTCAGGACCCAGAGGTTCCCTCTAAACTCCCTGCCATCTCGAGGCTGTCCATTCTTCCTGGATCTTCTACTTCTCACCCAGGAGCAAGTGACACCTCAATGAGTCACCTTCCAAGCCTGAGAATCACTAGACAACGGTGATTCCCATTTCCTGTGATCTGCAGGGGCCTTGTATCCAATGGCTATACCTGACAGCTATACCTGTGGTCTCCACCGAAATGCTGTCACCTAATTTTATCTTTATTACAAAATCTTGGGGATGCTGAATAAATATCCCCCTTTCCAATAAAAAGAAACCTCTGATATTCTCTGATCACCACAACCAAGAGATCATGGTGCCTAATGATCTGGAAGTGCCCTAAACAGAAGCAAAGTGATGCTCTTAACTTCATGAAGTAGCTGCGATCACCTAAGTTAAACTTAAGAGATGAGGAAATGGAGGCACAGAAGTTAGTCATTGACCTAAGGCTGCAGAGCTACTGAAGCCGAGGGCAGAGATTTGAAGACAAAGAGTCAGCATCCAGAGCAAAAGACCACGTCCTCAGCTGTGCTAGTGCGGGATGAGCTACGGCGTGGCGGTAGCCCTGGACACTGTAACACTTCTGCTACTATAGACGTCCAATATGTTGAGACAAAGAGAAAAAACGCCTCTAAAACACTAGTTCTTCAGCAACCATAAACCATAAAGGGCAGAAATTGAGGCTCAGAATGGGCAATGTGCTCCTGGTATATTTTCACTGTCCTGGCAAAGCCAGTACACTTTGATTTCTGCACTCACGGCACATGAAGCCTGTAATAGAAGGCTTAGTTTTAACCATTTTGGAAATAAAAGCAGCAACATGAAGCCACTAAGTAAGTGACCAGAAGGCCTTAATTGGTGTAATGCTCCCCTTGCTAATCTATCTGCTGAAGGTTTCTTATTGAACCAATCTCACAGCCCACTGCATCATGAATGGAGCTCTGACTGAACTTGACTGTATGAAACAGCCAGTTTTAATCTGACTGTTTCATTTTTCTCTTTTCAGAACACGTCTTCTTGGGGATAATTACCTGTTCCCCTAAAAAGCCTACTAAAATCACTAAAGTATAAGTGTGCTGCTCGTGTTACTCATTATTAAACATTGTTTCCAACTCTAAGATATTTTACAATGTAGCAGTAAAGACAGGTCATTACTAAATCTAATACTACTGAGGATAAAAGTGATAAATACCATCTTAACAGAGGGACATTGGAAAGGGGGAAGTAGCTTTTGGCTGTTGAAATTTGGGGCACCACTGGAGCTCCCCTGGATACATTAGTGAAACAAGGGTGCAGCTTGCAGGGCTATTTCTAGGTGAAATCTGTGTGTAAGCGGTCTCTTGGCAATGAATGTATACCTGAAGTTCAGAATCTGAAAGTTTTTAAGATGCCCCAGCTGACTTCATGATCGAGTCAATTATAAGACAGCTTATATAAGACTGTGTCAACACCCAGTTTTAAATGCCTCTCTAAACTGTGTTCCACAGGTCAACGGCATACGTAAGCAGAGTAGGGTGTCCAAAAGCCCAGACCCGACAGACCCAGATTTGAATCCCCACTTTGTTTCCTACTTGCTTTCTGTCTTTGTTCCATCACCAATAAAACTGCAGCGCTTGGCAGGGCTGCAGTTAATGGGCCTCAGGAAACATGAGTTTCCTCTCCCCGAGTGAGGTGGGAGGAAGGGACAGCTCCAATTGTAAAATCTGAAATGAATTAGTTCCGTGACTTCTGTGAGACAAGGCAGGGGAAACTGATCTGCAATGCTCTTGGACAAAACAATAAATTAAAACCCACCCTGAGAAGGGCAGAATGAACAGACAGAAGGTAGGAGAGAGCCTGAGGGTTCCGGCATGGAGAACAACCCACCTTTATCAGGTAAGCTCAGTTAGAGAGTTGGAGGAACACAGTGAATGCAGAATCAACGGTTCACAGCCTCCAAGGCTGGAAGCCATTCCGCACTCCCCACCCTCACTCTGGCTGCTATTTTAATCCATGCCAGACTCTCGAAATTAACAAGCTTGATGCACCCAGATGGACTCTATTCTCCACAGTCCAAGTGATACTCACTTATTTTACTTTAAAAGCCAAACTGTTCAGTGTCAGATGCGGTTAGCAAAGTAGCCTATACCCTCTGATCCTTATCAAGGGGCGGAAGCAAGAGAGTGCGTTGCCACGGTGATGTTTTGTTATCATTAAAACAAATTAAAATTATGAAAGCAAGATCATTTTTACCTGTCAGGTCAAGAAGGGTTTCTTCCTCTTACATATATTTTGTATTTGACATATAATTTACGTGTGCGGATGAGTGTTGGAGATTTTGTGTACAAGATGCAGTTACTACATTCTTGCCATAGCCTCAGTTTGTGCACAGTAAATCATAGTGATCCAAGATGTTTAATTTTGAGGCTTAATTTCATCTGTAAAGAATGTGATTTAGGCAAAGTCCTCCCCCAACCCCTAAGCCAAGTCTCTGGTTCTTTCGCCAATCCTAAGGTTTCTTTTGTTTGGACATCAGAGATGCCTAAATCCACAGCTGCCACTTGCTTAAGGAATGGTAACATAGGAGATACTCCGGATAGCCAGCTCTGACTGCCAGATTAAGACAGCTTCCTTACAGGAGATGGCAGCTGGAGAGCCTATCAGTCATCCTGAGAAACTACAA
Source organism: Montemys delectorum (assembly GCA_019843815.1). NCBI lineage: Eukaryota > Metazoa > Chordata > Mammalia > Rodentia > Muridae > Montemys > Montemys delectorum. Next base: position 5,479 of record JADRCD010043739.1, on the reverse strand, counting down.
CCAATAGAGAGTGTGTCTGTGTGTGCGTGTACACACACATGGCACGCATGCTGAACTTTTCATTTCTGCTTTTCCTGCAATAATTATCACTTAGTCAAAAGTTGTATCGTTAGATCCCAGGTACAGTGAAGGGAGAGGGAAGAAGGTTAAGGAGGGGAGAAGGGAGGGGGAAGGAGGAGGAGCAGGGAAAGGAGGAAGAGGGAGAAAGGAGGGAGGAGTGGGGAGGAGGAGGAGGAGAGAATGTTCTCTCCTTATTCTTCACAATTGTCCTGCTGCAAGTGTCCATTGTCCTGTTCTTCCGTCTTTCACAAAAGCTTTGAAAAGGACCCCAGTAGCTCGTGTGTGAGTGGTTATCTGTCATCAGGGATCAAAGTGAATCTTTACTGAGGTTTGGATTCACCTTGCGCTATTTACAGTGAGGAGTAATGTGTGCTAGACACCATGCTAAACACTAATCGGAAAGTGCAGAGCGCTCCCACCCTGTGGACTGTGTCAGGCAAGCATGAAGCCGGCTGAACAACCACAAAGGTACAACACACTGAGTCCTACTGTGTGCACAGGTGTTGCTAAGAGCCATGGATCTGCTGGTGAGAAAACAGCACCTGGAACTGTGGAGCAGCAGGAGCAGTGGGGAACCTGGGGTCAGTCACAAAGTTAAAAATAACCCATGCTTTGCAACTTTGTAACTCATGACTTTGTAACTCATAACTTTGTAACTCAGACTTCAAGTAATCTGGCCAGCCTACCTACCATATGCAGAACCAAGTACAAGTACCCAAGTATTTCTGAATACCAATCAAGCCATTAACTCTAAAGGATTCAAATGCAGGCTATACTTCAGGCTATCCAGTGAACACCCAGCAGTAGAAAGAATGAGGCACAGATGAACCCATACGACAGCTCGAGTGGAAAGTGTAGGTTTGTAGGGCACACGCCCCTTTGCTCTCTCTCCTCCCTGGGAAGCCATTCATTCCTGTTGGAAGAGGAGAGGCGCTTTTCATTTTAGGGAGTTTCTGTTGGACTTCCTGTTTGAGCAGGACAGATGAGATCAGGATGAAGAGAAAGTGCAGATTCTCATGCAAAATCTGACTAAGCCACTACTCAGTACTACCTGAAGAAATCCTGACCTCACAAACTACTCCCCAAGTATTCTAATTGATCATTTCTGTAAACACATACCTTCCCAACTATAATCTAGAGAGAACTGAATTTGTCTCAGACTTTCTTTAAAAACTAAGACTGAAGCCAGGCAGTGGTGGCACATGCCTTTAATTCCAGCACTTGGGAGGCAGAGGGAGGTGGATTTCTGAGTTCGAGGCCAGCCTGGTCTACAGAGTGAGTTCCAGGACAGCCAGGGCTACACAGAGAAAAAACAAAAGAAAGAAAAGAAGAAAAAAAGAAAAAGGAGAGAAAAGAAAAAAAAAGAAAAAACTAAAATTGGTGTGAAGATGGGAACCGCCCTCAGTTCCCAAACGAAAGGGAAAGCAGAAGAATTTGAATTATGGACCCAAACCACAACTATGAGGCCCACACGGAATCCTTTCAGGCCGAGGCATTGCTGGAGTAACTTTCAAAATATGAAACCTCTCAAGCATTTCATTACCAGTGAGGGTCACATTCTTTAAGGATGATCTGGACAACATTTGCAAATCTGCTTGTCATCTATACCATGAAATTCAAACGCTGGAGCCAAGAAAATCCCCAGGGAAACTTCCTCACACACAGCAGAACAGAGCCACAGAAAAGAGGAGAAGTTGGGAGGGAAATGATGTTGGTTTTTCTTCCTAGCCAGCTAAAGCTGGGACTGAGAAAAGGGGTGGGTGTCCAGGGCCAGCTCCCATGTCACAGAGCAGGCAGAGCAGCGGTAAATAGCCCCAGGGGCACCAAGAAAGCTCTCACCAGCCGCCCCAATCCCAAGTGCTGCTTCTAAGTAACTTTTTCCTTTAAAATATTCCCAGGAATAATAATTATGTTTTTCTAGCTCTTGGGGGTGGGAGGGGATGCATCTGATAAAATCTGTCCCTATGCTATATAGGCCTTGTAGAGAAAAACAAAGAGTCCACATTCAGACCCTTTCAAACCTCCCCCTATGCTCTGACTTGGTTAGTGAGGGCTTTTTGGATGCTCCCTACCAAGTCAGCATTTCCCCTCTGTGGCCAGATTTAACAGCATCACTGCCCCACCATGCCTTGCTTTTCGCCAACTCTTCCTATCTTGCTTTCTCACTGATATCAGGTGCTGCCAATCTACCAGCTAGTTCCTATTTCTACAGCTAAAAAGCCAAGCCCTTGCAGGGGTCACCTTTCCCTAATCCTCTCCAACTACGGCACCGCACGAAGCCTGCCTCTAGTGCGGCAGTTCTCAGATAAGAACTTGGGTACAACCCGCTTCCTTCCACAGCACAGGGCCAGGGAAGCAGGAGGCAGAGCTTTTCGAGAACCAACACCCTGGGCCGTGGCTCACCCTTCACCACCACACACGGTCAGACTGGCTGCTGGTAAAGCCGTCTGTCTCTATGGGCCTAAGAACGTCACACTAGTCTCCAGCTCATTCTATCTTCTGTACAGCCTACCTTCAGATGAAAGGATGAATGAACACCCACCTTTCCTAAGACCCGGCTGCTTTGGCTGGGGCTAACTAGCACTTCATCTTCGTTGCATCCAAAATTAGACTTTTCCGATGTCAATTAGAAAAGACACTGCTGAAGTGTGCTGAGCCCCAGCTGTGGCTCCACGACCCGCTCCAGATGCGAGACGGGGAAGCATTAATAAATGCATTTACCCCATGGGCAAATGACCGCCAAGTATGATGACCCAAAAAACATACAAGTGGGAGCAAAAATTTTCCTTACAGGCTTCATGTTTTTCAAAATGTCTGTTTAAACTCAAGAGGCCCAAGCTAACTGGAAGCCAAGAAGTAAGAACAACAAAAGACCATTTCTTACATTTCCAGAGACCACAGCCTTTCTGCTGGAGTCTGAGTGACTAACGCCCACAGGAGCCCCACAAATCCCCAAACTGCTGACCAGAGCAAAGCCCCTCCCGTGTTTGGAACGACAAGGTCCCTGTGTGCATTCCAGGAATGCTTACACATTTTATAGCGCTCACTCACTCAGGAGGAAGAAGAGCGGGAGGGAAGGGGTGAGTGTCACAATGGGCTCAGGAGCAGATGCGACAGCTGTCCCAACCCCCATCAGTCACCTCAAAGTTGATGCGCACAACACAAACACCTAACATCATTTCAGACCCCTCAGGCTTTCCAGTGGGACCCCACACTCTAAGACTTACCAGGTCTCCACCACACACTACTATACAATCCCTCACAGGGATCCTTCCTGCCCTGCCGGATGACAGACTTAGACAAGTTTTCTAAAAACATGGGTGAGTTCACCATCAAGAGAGCTACGAAGCTGGAGTCAGCCGAGAATCTTCCCCTCAAAGTTTTATACACCATTCTATTCTCCAAGTTCATGAATCCATTCCCCGGCACTTCCTGTTTCAAAAACGCTGTGGCTTAGTGCATATGTTTTATTCACTGAATTACTTAATAAGCAAATAATAAAGCATGGATGGGCTACTTCCTTTCCTGTGCCACCATTTCTATCACCGGACATAAATTAGCACTTCCTTTTTCTCAGACACTATTTTTTTCTGTCCCTTTCTGAAAAGGCAGTGGGTGGGGGGGGTGGAGGAGGGCCGTGGTTATGGTAATGAACATAGACTAGCAGTTTCTCAGAGACAGGAGAAAACACGTCAAGCCAACTCTAAAACAGTTGGGGGAGGAGGAATACCAGGGTTGTCTTCAGTCACAACCTGGCCATTTCCTCCTCCCAAAGCAATTCAATTCCTTAAGCGGAGCTGACCTAGTCATCTCTGAATACTCGTAGCACCTGAAAACCAAGGACTGTACCCAAAACACCTCAGGGTACAATAACTTATGCTTTTAAGAAATAAACACCCAAATGAACATCTGACCTTATTCTACAAATAGCACGCAATGGTTACAGTCCAAATTCACAAGCTCTTGTAAGAGTTTTCATGGTGTCTGAGCCTCAGCTCTGGAGGGAACACCACCAGGATAGAACGGAGGTTGTCCACATAAATTTGGAGTATATACTCATTGTTATAACCACATAACACATTATCAGAAACCTAGAAGCTTGGGACACCCTTGTTTAGTTTCATAAGTCACTCCTCGAGGGTCACAGGGCTGGAGTCTCTGCTCAGGAGAACACAAGGCTGGCACCACAGGCTGGCTGAGCTGAGGTGAGCCCTGAAGTTCTAAGGGCAAAGTCTACCAACCACATTCCGGTGGTTGAAAGATTCGGTTCCTTGAGCTATGAGACTAAAGACTGCCTCTCCTTGCTGGCTGCCAGAGGATAAGCTCAGCTCCAAAGGTCATGACAGTTCCCAGCCATGAACTTAGGGATCCCACTTCAGAGCCAGCCATGGAGAGTCTCCAGGAGTGCCTCTCTCATTTGAGGTACCCTTCATCAGAAAGAGTCCGGTCCCTTAAAAAGAACAGCCTGGCCACATCAAGTTCATCCAGGATAAGCCTCACTTTTAACTGAACTGCTTTATAACTTAACCTGCTCCCAGGAATAGAAGACCTGCTGTGGTAACCAGTCCTGGGAGACAAACCAGGTGTGTGTATACCAGGCAGCTGGGGTTGTGGGCCACCACAGGGTTCTGTCAACCTGAGAACGCATCAGGATTGGATATAATCAAAAATATTATTCCCTTAATTGAAAGAATTACAAGTAGGTTTTGGGGGAGGGGACAGAAATCATTAATGGCATAGCAAGCTAGATTGCCCCAGGTCAACATGGTGCCCCTCTCTTGTTTATACTGAATGTGACAGCCACACATGGCCAGTGACTGCTTATCTGGAGTTTTTCTGCTTGTGGAAGAATCTAGAACAAGAGAACTTTGCAAATATACAGGTGCCAGTCACGTGACAGGAATCCTAGGGACTGAATGAGCAATCGGAAGATAAGCCAGCAAGATCAAAGGATGACGTCCAAGTGTTTCATGATGAACCAGAGAGCCAGGGCTAGGTGACAAGCTCACCCAGCAAAGGCCTCCCTTAAAGGAGGTCAGCTGTGATCAGAGTCACGGAGAAAGAGTGCTTGCAGAGAGTGCCTGCTGATTCGAGGAGAGGAAGGCACTGAATCTAACCAGGAAGGCAGCAAGGAAAGAAGGAACCGTAAAGGCACAGGAAGAACCATCACAAGCTGAGCCCTAGAACTAGAGAGAGCAGCTTCGCACTAAGCCTGCTCAGTGCTTCTTTGGAAGAAAGCATCGTGAAGGCACACCCAAGCGGTGGACCTTTACACACCCCGCTGGCCCTGCAGGACCCAGCCTTCTGTGGAGGGACCCAGTGAGCTATGAACTTATCTTCCCATCCCTCCAGCAGAACAAGGACTCAGCGTAGAGAACTGTCTTCTGTCCAAGGTTCTAGCCCACATTAGCAGGCTGGG
>JADRCD010043727.1:1264-12134 GCA_019843815.1 Montemys delectorum | reverse complement strand
CCCTGTCTTGAAAAACAAAAACAATAACAAAAAAAGAATGTTGCACAATATATTTTGATCATATTCACATCTCTTCCTTAGCTCCTTCCAATACCTACACCCTTCTCTACTCATTAATCTTTGTGTCCTACTCTCTTCTTTGCTATTTTTATACCCATTAAGTCCAATTTGTGCTGCCCATATACTCTTGCGTGTGTGGCCTTGTACTGGATCATGTGCAGCAGGGGCCAAAATGGATAAAATGGGGGCTCGATGGTTTATAATAAGCCAAAGGGGTAAAAAATAAGTAGCTTTGTCTACCCCTTCCTTTAAATCTGCCAGCTATAGATGAGATTAAAGACAAATTTTAAAACTTTTAAATTTATTATTATTAATATGTATGAGAGGTCATGCATTCACTGTGTGTGGAAGTCAAAGGACAGCTTGGAAAAGTTGGAGCTGATTTTCCTTTTCCAGCAAGTGCCACCCTGGGAAACAGACTTCTTAGGATATTGATCCCCTGAATTCCCAGAGATTGTCAGCTCTCTGAAATGAAGCTTGGTTTTAAAAATCCAGTTCCTGTTTCTGTTCATTGGCATCTATCCATGACAGATGCCAAAGAGCTCTGGTTATAATATGAAAGACTACTAGGATTGTCAGTGTTCCCAGATTCTAGGTAAAATATGTTGCAGCCTCTTGTGTCCTTGGGTCTCATTACACTCCCCTATAAATCATTCAGTCTCTCTTTAAATTGCATACATAATTAACTCACATGTGTACCCTTTGTCCTGTTAACCCATCTATTGCTAACCTATTTTAGCAGATGCAATTACCAGTCTTACAAAGAGTGGAGAGGGTATTGCCTTTTTCTTTATTAAAATCATTTTATGTCTCATCATTTTCCTTATCATTGTTCCATTAGACCAGGGCAGAGGAACATTATAGGAAAATATGTCTTGCAAATCATGCTAAGGGTTGGGGGGGTGTAATTCATTTGGCTGGGTGCTTGTCTTGCTTCAATGAATCCCACAGCACTATATAAGTTGGATGTATTGGCACATGCCTGTAATGGTAGCATTCAGTACATGGAGACAGGAGGGGTGGGGGTTTAAGGCCAGCTCTGGCTGCATTCTAATTCAAAGGTAATATGGGCTTCATGAGACTATTCCTTAAAAATGAATAATAGCCAACAACAACAAAAAACATGTCTAAAGTCTTTAAAGAAGAGGATGTCACACTTACCTCTGACCATGTTTGCTCAGGTGGTGTAGTCATGTGCCTATCCACATTCCATTTGCAGCTTGGGTTCTAAAACTCTTTTGGCTTAACCTCTTTGCCTTGGAGCTGAAAGCAAATTGATTAACAGGGAACATTTACCATTAGAGGATTTGGTAATCTTCTGTTTGCTTTCAAAAACCTAAGTGAAAGGATGATGATGTTTTTCTTGCTATCACTTAGTTCCGTATTTTGATGTTATAGTTTGTCTGCTTGAATACTTCATTGCCCCTCAACAAACCAGAACTTTTCCCTCCCATGGCTACACTCTGTAGTCCACAAATTCCAGGTGTCTTAGTTACTTTTCTATTGCCATGAAGAGATATCATGACCAAGACAACTTATAAAAGGAGACAATTAATTTGGGGGCTCATAGATCCGAGGAGTTAGAGTCCATGGCTATTAGTAATGACTATTATAGCAGAGGACATGACAACAGGCAGACGAGCAGACATGGCATTGGAGCAGACACTGAGAGTTGACATCTAATTCACAAGCACAAGAAACAGGGAGCATTTGGGGAGGGGCAGGGGAGAGAGAGACAGAGACAGAGACAGAGAGAGAGTACCACGGGCAATGGCATGTGCTTTTAAAACTTCAAAGGCCATCACCTCCTTCAATAAGGCTATACTTTTGAATCCTTCCCAAACAGTTCTACCAATTGAGGACCAAGCATCCAAACATATGAGCCAATGGGGGCCATTCTCACTCAAACCACTATACCAGGGATGACCGTGTTTCTAAGTTGATTTCTTCCTCCTCTTTCTCCTTGTCCTACTCTCCTCCTCCTTCCTCCCTCTCTTAAGACAGAATCTCATGCTGCAGCCCTGAGAGACATGGACCTTGTCGTGATCCTCCTCTTGAATATTTTGCCTCTTGAGTACTGGAATTATAAGTGTGTACCACTATGTCTGGCTTCAAGGTCATTTCCTTTAACTCCAGTTAGATAGGGCTTTCTAACTTTCTAACTGCCATAGAGATTTTCTGTATTGAAAAATTCATAATTGCATGCAACTTAAAATCGTGTTTTCTAGAGGTTTCCACTAATGTTTTGTAAAGGCAAAAATGAGAAGGCCAAAGTCCCAGACAGAATTCAGGCAATATGGCAAGCCGTACATAACATGTGGGATCCACAGCCAGATAAAACAGAACCCAAGCCATGGACCTTTCCTCTGCTCTGGAAGCTTAATAGCTGAGAAAAATGAGCACTTCATTCTAGAACATTCAGACTCAGCCTCATTGTGAAGGTTAACCTAGTACCTGTCCCTCTGTGTAACTTTAAGAGCCCTGTAGTACTCATTCATCTGTGGTTCTCTATATGTTTGTCACTTCCAACATTCAACATTCCTCTCTCCTTTAGCTTGTGTCTATGTGTGTATGTTGCTTTGCATCTCTGGCTGGTCTAGAACTTACTACATAGTCCAGGCTGGCCTCTATCTTGAAAGTCCTAGGTTTCCAAGTATGTGCCATCATTTCTGCCTTAGCCTTGACTATCCTTTTTTATTTCATTTAATTTTAATTTTAATTTAATCTTATTTATTTACATTTCAAATGTTATCCTCTTTCTCAGTTTCCCCTCTGCAAACCCCTTATCCCCTCCCCCCTTACCCTGCTTCTATGAGGGTGTTTCCCCACCCAGACACCCACTCCCTCCTCACCTCATCACCCGTTCCTCTACACTGGGGCATCAAGCCTTCACAGGACCAAGGGCCTCCCCTCCCACTGATGCTAGATAAGGCCCCTTCAGCTCGTTCAGTCCTTCCCCTAACTCCTTCACTGGGGTCCCTGTGCTCAGTCTGATGGTTGACTGGGGGCCTCCGCATCTGTATTGGTCAGGATCTGGCAGAGCCTCTCAGGAGACAGCTGTATCAGGCTCCTGTCAGCAAGCACTTCTTGGCATCAGCACTAGTGTCTGGGTTTAGTGTTTGCATCTATCTCTAGGTGAGGCAGTCTTTGGATGGCCTTTCTTACAGTCTCTGTTCCTTTCTTTTTTTTTTTTTTGAGACAAAAACTTTTGGTTTTTTCGAGACAGGGTGTCTCTGTGTGGCCCTGGCTGTCCTGGAACTTACTCTGTAGGCCAGGCTAGCCTAGAACTCAGAAATCTGCCTGCGTCTGCCTCCCAAGTGCTGGGATTAAAGGCGTGTGCCACCACTGCCCGGACTCTGTTCCACTCTTTGTCCCTGTACTTCCTTTAGACAAGAGCAATTCTTTTTTTCTTTTTTTTTTTTTTTTGGATGTTTCCTTATTTACATTATCTCCTTTCCCAGATTTCCCTCCAAAAAATAAAATAAAATAAAATAAAATAAAATAAAACTAAAACAAACTTCTATTCCCTCCCCACTCCCCCTGCTCACCACCCCCCCTCTCCTGCTTCCTGACCCTGGCATTCCCCTACACTGGGGCATAGAACCTTTACAGGGCCAAGGGCCTCTGACAGTAGCAATTCTTAAAGAGTCCTTTAGGGCTGGAAAGATGGCTCAGCGATTAAAAGCACTGACTGTTCTTCCACAGGTCCTGAGTTCAACTCCCAGCAACCACACTGTGGCTCACAACCATCTATAATGGGATTTGAAGACGCTACAGTGTACTCATATACATAAGAAATAAATAATTATTAAAAACAACTTCTAAAAAGAAAAGAGTCCTTTACTTTTAAGTACTAGGTAGTTGATACCTGTTCTTATTTCCATAAAACTGGTTTCATAGTCTTTTTCCTGTTGATTTTTTTTAAATTTTATTTTTATGTGTATTAGCACTTTGCTTGCATATATGTCTGTGCACCACATGTATGTTTGTGAACCACATGCATGCCTGATACACAAGAAGGATGGAGATGGCATAGGATCCCCTGGAGCTGGAGCTACATACAGTTGTGAGTCACCACGTGTGTGCTAGGAAGTGAACGTAGCCCTCCTGGAAGAGAAGCCAGCATTCTTAACCATTGAACCATCTCCCCAGCCCAATTTGGGGGGGGCAGGGGTAATGTCTTTTTTATTATTATCTGCTTTTCAGACTAGGTCTCCTGTAGGCCAGGCTGGCCTTGAATTCACTTTGTAGCTGAGGATGAATTCCTGATCCTCCTACCTCCCCCCAAGTGCTGCTAGGATTACTGGTAAGCACCTAGCTTATTCTGTTCATTTTTGGAACCAAAGAATTGTTTTGATGAGCTGTTCTGGGCACCGCAGGATGTTGGCAGCATCCATATCCTTCTGGATGCTAAGACCAACACACTGAAACAATTTTGAGTATGCCTCCCCTCCAGACATTGACAAATAACTCTTAAGGCTCAGGGATCACTTTTGTAGAACAATATGGGTGGTTCCCAGTTTATGAAGAATAGTTCATTCACACAGTGAATTCAGCAGACGCTATCCTGCAAAAAAAAATTTGTAGATAGGTTCACAGGTAGCCTAGGCCGGCCTCAAACTTTAGGTCTTCTTGCTGTCATTTCCCAAGTGTTGGGTTTATAGAGGTGCCCCACTAGGTCCTTTAAATTTTGAATTTAAATGTCTTCCCAGGTCAGTGATGTTTGTGTGATGTTGTAGTGTGGGGCTACACATTAGAAACAGCCACTACCACTCAGTGCTTGGGTTGCTAAACTCTGCAGTGGCTATGCTATGCATATGTAATGTGCCTGGTTGTTTGAGACAGCATTTCACTCTGTAACTTCAGTTGATCTGAAATTCTTTAGACCACACTGGCCTTGACCTTGCAGTCATCCTACTACTTCTGCCTCAAATGCTGAGATTATGAACATGATCCACTGTGTCTAGTTTCTGTTAAATCATTTTTCTACTTCTTATGTGTGTGTACTTTCTTTTACTTTTTAATTTTTTTGATATTATAATTACAACAGTTCTCTCTTGCCTTTCCTGCCTCCAAAGCCTCCCATATACTTCTCCCTGCTCTCCTTCAAATTCATGGACTCTGTCTTCACTAACTGTTATTGCATGCATATACTGATTTGCATATACTTATATATTCCCAAATATAGCCTGATCAGTACTTATAATATTACTTGTATATATGTTTTCAGGACTCACTCCTTGGCACTAAATAAGCAATTCCTGTGCTATTCCCTAGGGAAGATAAAGTGGAGGTATGGATATGCTTGACCCAAGGAGTGGCATTATTAGAAGGTGTGGCCTTGTTTGAGTAGGTATGGACTTGTTGGAGGAAATGTAAACAGCATTCCTCCCTGACTCTGTATCAGTTCTTGCATCCAGATTCTTGCCCTGCCTAAGTTCCTGTCCTGACTTCCTTTGGCGATGTATAGCTATATGGAAATATAAGCTGAAAAAAAAATTCTTTCTTCCCCACTTGCTTCTTGGTGTTTCATTGCAATAGAAACCATAGACAGACCTCCTTTCCTGCTCCCAGCTTTACTTAGTTACATTTAGTTCTTTGTGTAGGGTTGAGGCCTTGTGGGCTTTTCCCTATGCACTTTTCCTTGTTCACGTGCTATCATTCTTAGTCAGCTCATGCTTAGGCAGTCATGCGGGTGAGACTTTAAGGATGCTGCTTTGGATGTTACTACGAGAAACAATCTTGCACAGACTCCCTGATCCTCTGGCTCGCTCTTACAATCTTTCGGCCCCATTTCCTGCAATGTTCTTTGATGTAGGAGTTCTGTTGTAAGTGCATTTATTGGAACTGGACGCCATGACTTTGCATTTGATTGTGGTTTTCTGCTATTTCAAAGTGAAGTTTCTTGGATAAGGGACGAATGTCCTAGTTATCTGTGGGTATAAGGACAAACATTCAAATGCTTTTTGTCCTTATACCCACAGACAACTATGACATTCGTCCTAAGAGATTTTTGTTAGGGATTTGAGACAAGGTGACCACAACTTTGATATGTAGCCAGGATGACATGAAATTTTTGATCCTCCTCCTTCCATCTTTCAAGTGCTAGGCTTACAGCTTGGTACCATGACAGTGGCTTTTATGCAGTGCTGGAAGTTGAGCCTAGGGCTTCAAAGAGCCTGGGAAAACACTTTTCCACATGAGCTACATCCTCAGACCTACTACTAATACTTTAAATTTGCCATAAACCTGGGTTCAGCAGCTTTATTCACATGGTCCATACTCACATGTATAGTCTCCTACTATTAAAATACCCAGAAATTTACATAATTGTTGCTGCTCTGCTTTTTCTATGTTATAAGAAGGCACCAGTGTTTTACAAGTGCAGTTACCACATTCTGCTCTAAGCCTTTTCTTTTTCTTTTTTTAGTATGTCTAGGAAGTCAGTTTACTCATAGTTTCTCTAAATAATGTAGAATGAATTGCTTCAGTTTGCAATCCAATTTAAAACTGAGCACAACTGACTGTTATACTCAATGGTAACCCCAACATTTGGGGGGTGGGAGGCAGGAGGATTACTGTAAACTTGAGGCCTGTCTTGAATAGGGAAAAGGGGAGGAAAGAAGAAGAGGAGAAGGAGGAGACATGGTAAGAGAAGGAAGAGGAGAAACGGGCCAGGGAGAGGGAGGGAGAGGAGCCATGTATGGTGGTACTTAGATTTAATTCTGTAGTTACAGTACTCAGGAGGTAGAGACAGGAGAATCAAAAGTAAAGGTTGACCCTCCACTACACAATGAGTTTGAGGCCAGACTGGTACCCAAGGGACCCTGTTGCAAAACAAAAGAAGTCTAATTTACCAGTTACTACCTGTATGATCTTAAGGGATTTGCTTAAATTCTTCGTGCCATCTCAGTGAATAATAGCCTAATTAATCTAAATCATAGCTTAGAAAAATAATAATTCCACATGACAAAAAGAATTATTGGGAAAGCTGATATCTCACTCAAAATTTATTTTAAATTTCTAAAATTCTATATGCATGAGCATGCACCTACCAACAAAATAGTAAGTGCAGTACACACACATGTGCTTGGTATCTGAGGAAGCCAGGAGATGATGTTGGATACCTTGGAACTGGAGTTTTTAGATGGGGAACCAAACCTGAGTGCTCTACAAGAAGAGCAAGTACCCTTCTCTATTGAGGCATCCTGAGTTGACATCTCTAAAGCTCTTGGAATGATTCCCAGCACAGAGCAAACAATGATCCTTGGCTCAAGGCTGTGAAGTATGGGATCTCTAAGTTTAAGAATATTTATTTAGAAATACTTTGAAGCCTTAGAATTCTGCTTCCAATGGGATCAGACTAGATGCCATGGAAATGTACAAAACACTTCCATATCTCTATCCTGGCAGCTGAATCATAAGCATATAATTGACTCTGTAAGTCTCAACTCTTAAGACTTGAGCAGGTATAGGGGCAAACAACTATAAATATCAGTACTCAAGAGGTGGAGATAGACAAATCAGAATTTCAAGGTCTGCTAAGCCAGCATAGTAGGTGTGAGGCTAACTTGAGACCCCATCTCAAAAGTCTAAAGCCATTAAGGATGAATAAATAAATAAGACTTGATCTCCAATAAATGTAATTCGTGTTTGTAATACCAGCATTAGGTAGGCGGAGCTGAAACAGGAGGAGGAATGTAAGTTCAAGGCTAGCTTGGACTGCATAACAAGATCCTGTCTCAAAAAGAAAGTAGTCTCAGGCCAATGAGATGCTTCAGAAGGGAAGGGTGTCTGTCACTAAGCCTGGCAACCTCAGTTGGATTCTAGAAGCCATATGATGGAAGGAGACTTTGGCTACCTCAAGTTGTCCTCTGACCATCACATGCTTGCCCTGGTGTATGCGCACGCTCTCCTTCCTCTTGAAGTAAACATGGAATTGGCACATTTGAAGCTCTTGGCTTTCCTTTAGCTTTGATTTCAGCTATTTTTGTTTTTCAGTTCTGGAAATGGAATCTAGGACCCTTGCTTGGCAGGCAAGTTCCCCTTCAAAACTGAGCTCTTCACCTCTAGCTCTCAACTCTACTTTAGAAGAAATACAAGGATGTAAATAAACTCTCACCCATGCTTCTATAAATAACAAATGGAACTCATTGGATCTTTCTCTCTCTCTCTCTCTCTCTCTCTCTCTCTCTCTCTCTCTCTCTCTCTCTCTCTCAGACACACACACACACACACACACACACACACACACACACACACACAAAGAGAGAGATGTGAAAGTAGAACCGGGTTTAGTCAGGAATATGAAAGGGATTAAGGGGAGTGGGAAAGGGATAAAAAATAATGGAAATAAATATAATCAAAATATGAAAATATCATAATGAAACCTATTATTATACATGATTAATATATTTTCATAAAAAGATTCAAAATTTAGAAAGAAATGGAATGAATCTGAGTGGATAAAAGTCAGCACGCTGCACTCTGGACAAATTGTTTATGTTGCCTAGTCGGGGACATTCTTGTTACATCAGTTCAAATTGACTAAGACAGCAAATTTAGCCATGCATTAGAGACAAGATGGTGAACATGTTGCTTATGGACACCAAAGAATTACTACTGGCCATTATGTATTTGGATTTCTAGGAGCCTAAGTCTAGCAGACTTTTTGAACTAATGCCTCTCAAAAAACAAGCAACATTCAGGTAACCCAAGAATTCTGTTAAAATTTAGATTCTGAGAATAGAGAGATGGCTTAGCAGTTAAGTGAATTTATTTCTCTTCCATAGGACCCAAGTCCAGTTAGTAGCACCTATAGAGCCAGGAGCTCACATCTGCCTGCAATTCCATTTTCAGGGAATCTAGTATATTCATACACTTTTGTGTGAATGAATATGTACACACAGGTGCATACATACATTTAAATGAAATTAAATAAATCTTTAAATTATTTTAGATTCTAGTTTAGCAGATTGGATGGGAGAACACAAAATACCGTATAGTTGTTTGTTTATTATATTTTTAAATTGTGTGTGTGTGTGTGTGGATGTACCATGGATATGACAAATTTGGAGTCAGTTCTTTCCTTCCACCTCATGAGCCTCAGAGATAGAACCTTGGTTCTCAGCCTTGGTGACAAGAACCTTATCATACTGAGCCTTCTCTGAGGCCCAAGATTCTGCATATTTAATAAGTTCTGAAAGGGTGTTGATACTGCTGGTTCATAAACCTCATTAGTAATAGCAAGGGGCAATATCTGGTTAAATTAACCTCTGGCAAGTGTAAAGTATTCTAGACAGAAAAAAAAGTGTGAAAAAAATTATTGCAGGGCTTTAGAAGAAATCACTTGCTGTTTAAATAGGATGGGATGCTTCTATATAGTTTACCTCTGTTGGCCTTAAGCTGGGGCAGAATACTAAAATCCTGCCAGTACAGAATTAACAAGTGAAAATACAGAGATATACCTTAATACAAATGTGAAGATAGGTCATCTCAATTTAAAAAAAAAACACTATTATATACATAATCCACAGAGTTATGGCTCTGCTTCCACTGTGGAACTACAGGGGAGTTCATTACCACCATACCCATTGAAGTTGAAACATCAATATAAAAACAGGTAACCTGAGATTGTTTCCTGAGCCTCTCCACTCAACAAAGGTCTTCTCTGTCAACTGATTGGAGATCTGGCTGAAACCCATGAAAGTCCCTTCCTGTAACTCCATGGAATTCATTAGCAATGAAAAGGATCTGCGTGTGTGTGTGTGTGTGTGTGTGTGTGTGTGTGTGTGTGTGTTACATCCAAAAGATCATTTTACTCTGAAAAGTGATGATAACTCCTCTGTATACACTTATTTGACATTTATATGAATATTTCAGCTATTTTAGATTTCCTGCTGTACTGGTTGGATTTGTGCATCAACTTGACAGAAGCTTGAGTTATCACAGAGAAGGGAGCCCCTCTTGAGGAAATGCCTCCATGAAATCCGGCTGTAAGGCATTTTCTCAATTAGTGATCAAGCCCATTGTGTGTGGTGCCATCCCTGGGCTGGTAGTCTTGGGTTCTATAAGAAAGCAAGCAGAGAAAGCCAGGGGAAGCAAGCCAGAAAGGAACATCTCTCCATGGCCTCTGCATCAGCTCCTGCTTCCTGACCTGCTTGAGTTCCAGTCCTGACTTCCTCTGGTGATGAACAGCAGTATGGACATGTAAGCTGAATAAGCCCTTTCCTCCCCAACTTCCTTCTTGGTCTTCATATTTGTGCAGAAATAGAAATCTTGACTGTGACACTTGCATAACCTAGTTAACTCTAAATCAACTAAAACAAGAGCTAATTCTAACTCTTTAGAGAGTTGTCATCAAGATACTTTTGAGATCTTATAGAATGAAGAGTGAAGAGAATGGCGATATTTTGATGAGAGGGTAGTGTTCTGATCAGATGGGGCCAGGACGACCTGAAAGAGGGAGGTGGGCCAGAGATGCTCAAGAGGCCATGTGAGAAGGCTGACTTCTGGATTTTATGGGGCATGGGTTCTGTTGTTTGAAAATCCCACTATGTAGCTTAGGCTGTCCTCAGCCATCTATATGCTGGGATTATAGGCATACATCAGCACATCCAGCTAGAAGAATTAGTTCTGAACAGAGCTTTGGCTTTTCTCTTTTTTTCTCAATGTTTTCCTTCTTTTATTCTTACATTAATTTAGTTTTTTCCTATTACAGTAGAAATTGGCAACGTATGTCCATAAAGTTATATAGTTGATGTGAGAATATTTAAAAAATGAATCTACCCCGCAAACTCTCTTTCCTACC
>JADRCD010043714.1:628-13869 GCA_019843815.1 Montemys delectorum | reverse complement strand
AAAAAAAAAAAAAAAAAAAAAAGAATGTTTTTTAAAATATTTCTTCCTAAATACAACCATTTGTTTCCATGTGGAAAATGAAAAAAGAAGATGAGTTTGATTTTGGAAAAAAAGAAGACCAAAATACAAGACTATACAATCTATAAGGTGAAATAAATGAATAAAACTTTGCAACAGCTGAAAAAGGAAATAGAAACAATAAAGAAAACATGAACTGAGGGAATCCTGGAGATGAAAAACCTAGGGAAATAAACAAGTACAACAGATGCAGGCACCACCATCAGAGTAGAAGAGATGGATGAGAGGGTATCAGGAGAAGATACAATAGAAAAAATCAATACAGCAGTCAAATAAAATGCTAAATCTACAAAACCTCCATCACAAGACATTCAGGAAATATCATGAAATGACCTAACCTAAGAATAATGAACAGAAGAAACTAGAGAGTCCCAGTCCAAAGACCAGAAAATGTTTTCAAAAAAATCATAGAAGAAAATTTTCCCAACCTAAAGAAAGAGGTGCCTATAAACATACAAAAAGCTTAGAGAACACAAATTAGACTGCACCAGTAAAGGAAATCCTCCTGCCACATAATCATCAAAACATTAAATCTACAAAAAAAGAAGAATTTTAAAATCTGCAAAGGAAAAAGGCCAAGAAACATTCAAAGACATAAATACTTATAAGAATTACAACAGTACTCTGAAAGCTATCAAAGCCAAAACAGATACCTTGCAGTCTGTATAAAGTCACAGGTTGTCAAGCTAGACTACTGTACCAAGCAAAACTCTCTATCATCACAGATGGAGAAAATAGGATATTTCAATACAAACAACTATCCACAAATTCAGCCCTACAGAAAATACTAGAAGGAAAACTCCAACCCAAAGGAGCCATTACAGGGTGCATGTCAGGACATGCTGACTCACTCTTCCTCCATATCCTCCCTTTTTCATTTAGAAGTTGGCAGCTCAATGGGAGGCAGAGTTCTATGCTCTGACTTTGTTGACCTCAACTCAGTAGGGTCACCAGCATAAGGAATCATGTCTTTCTTAGGTTTCCCTGGCTATTGATGTCTTATCTGTCATTTATTATCAGCTCTGGAAGGTCAACCTTCTTCCTGGATAGCATGCACAGGTTGAGCAGCCTTTTTTATGTCTGTAAACCATAATTGTACTACCTCGGGAGGAGGGTCCTTCCTGTTCAGGGTATTCCAGGGCCATCAGCACTTGGGGCATAGTCTTATTGGTGAGCACTGGCATGACATATGCTGAATAAGGCACTTAACTAGAATGGTGACTAACAATAGAACACTCCCTAACATTGCATAAGTGATCATCCAGGAGGGATCAAAGAACCTTGTATTGTTGTCCCATACTTTAGTGATAAAGCTCATATCAAAGGATATAGCCAGAGGTCTGGTGCAGTTTAATGTATGTATTAGTTCTCTGAAGGATATAGAATAGTTGAGAAACTTGGTGGACCATGTCCCCTTGATTTAGTGGTCCAAGATCAGACTCTCTGAGGTGGGATCATGTACCTGGTTGGACATCAGGCAAAAAGACCTAAACCTAGGGTCACAAGCTGTTACGGGAATTTAAAAAATGAATCCACCCCACAATCTTGCTTTCTCGCAGAACCATGTTCCTGTGCCTATACCATTCAGGCCACATCCTGACGGGCTCTTATTATTCTCTCCCAGCTATTAAAAACATCTCACTTGCATGCAACTCTTTACACACCTCCACAATCATTTATCTAAATAGCACCTAAGACCCAGTAAGTAAAGCATGACTCTTCAGGCCTTAATATCCAATCAGATTTATATACCAATAAAATCACAATTTACAAGATGCCAATACAATAATTTCTGAGCCAAAAAATAAAGACAATATTCTAACCCAATTAATCTATTTTGTAAAAACCTATGTTTGGTTGTATAACCTCATGGGGTCTAGCTCGTCCTCATTGTCTGCCTCCATGATCCGACTTTTCTCCTGCTGCTGACCCCTCCTCCTCCTCATGCTCCTGACCTTTTTCCTCCTCCAACTCTAGCTTCACCTCTCTATTCCTGTCCAATCACAGGCCTGTCACTGCCCCAATGTGATTGGACAAGAGAATGCTACAGCCACAAGCAAGGAGAGACATGTCCTGTAGCATCCCAAGTCTTGACAATAGATCACCTCATTGTTGTAAATTATGGATGACCCAATAAAGATATTACTTAAGCATCTCTTTTTTGTTTGTTTGTTTTTGTTTTGTTTTGTTTTGTTTTTTTCAAGACAGAGATTCTCTGTGTATTCATGGCTGTCCGGGAACTCACTCTGTAGGCTAGGCTGGCCTCGAACTCAGAAATCCACCTGCTTCTGCCTCCCAAGTGCTGGGATTAAAGGCGTGTACCACCACCGCCTGGCCACTTAAGCATCTCTTATGCATGGAGGGCACTGGCAGAGTGGGACACTACTCTGTCTAGTGTTTCTGCCATTGTTGCAGTTTGTGCCAAGACCACTGCCACTATAGTTGCTTCCACTACAGCTGCCAGGATGGTGGTAATAATGGTCACAGTGATGTCAAAATTACTTTTGACCTGCCCTAGGGGTTATAGGTTATATTTAGACATCAAAGTGATAGCATGGAAAAAGAGTTGCCTTAGTCACAGGTATCCATATCAGAGCAAGGTTACTTAGGAAGATAGTCAATTTGGTGTGGTGAGACAAGCATACTGCTAGATGGCATGGCATGTTAGACTAGTTCAGCACTTCTTGAATGTCAGAAGTGTTTGTGAGAAGGACAAATATGTGGCAGTGGTCTGCTCGGGTAACTTATGCCCAGTAGAGTATTTGACTTTGAGCCCTGGAGCCCCTGTGGGCAATTTCTGCTTGCAGGAGGAAGAAGGAGCTTGGCCATAACTCCTGAGTCTTTGGTTCCTGTGTCTGTCAGAACCCCTCACATCTGCCCCTGCAGGAGATATGTGCTCTATCAGGCAGACAGTGCCCCAAGCTCCCAACATTCAAGCTGGACCTTACACCCAGTCATCTGACCACAAGCCAGACATGCCATGCCCCATACAATAAAAGAGGCGGTTTGCCCCCTCCTTGATCTCTTGCTCTCTTGCTCTTCCTCACTCTCTTTTGCTCTCTCTCTCTTTCCTCTATTTCCTGCTCTTTGTTATCTTCTCTTGGTCTCTATCGCTCCTCTCACTTTCTTCCCCTTTCTTTTCTCTCTCTTTCCTTCTCTTCTCCTCTCCTTTCCTTCTCTCTACTTGACTGGCCTATTTTCTCCTTCCTACAATAAAGTATCTCATTTATACATTGCCTGCTTTTTAACTAACATGCACCCTGCCTGCAGGTCAACACCAGGGAGAGCTAGAGCTCCAGGTCTCAGCCCAGCCCCCCCCCCCAATTTGGTACAACAGACAAAGAATGGGGCCAAACACACACTGAGGTAAGGGCCCGATTATTCCAGGAGACCATAATTATCTCTACGTTCATACCATTGCCAGCTGAGTCAGTAAAATTCCCATTAAAGATACCTTAAAATGTTGAAGTCACTGGTGGGTATATCCAAAGGGTCCACAATGGTTCCAGTTTCCCAGGAAGTTGTCATATCCAGTCTGAGTGGATATTCGATGGCAATAGGAATGGTCCTCAGCAGTAGAGGCACCTTAGCCCTAAGATGTAGGAAGTGAAATTGAGATTATTGAAGTTATCAGTATGTACCACATACTCCTGGGCTGGGCAAGAAGGTGGATCAAGTTGACAATACTCCCATGGGGTTTGGAATTCAACCTTGGTGGGCATTCTACTTGTAGGAGGACAGTGATGGGTGGTGGGTGATGAGTACCCTGCTAAGGTAGGAAAAATGTGTCAGAGTTGGCATAGGGCTGGATGGTGGGGGCAATCCTTTCTATCCCCATCATCTTCCCTGAGCTTTAATGCCATGAAATTTCCTTGTCCTGAGGTTTCTAAGTAGTATACAAGGGAGTTCCTTGATGTCTATCACAAAGCAGATGATTAAGCTACAGGCCAAATGCAGGTAATAACCTAAGTTGCTTCTATAGGGTCCATCAATGGGAGTACAACTGTGGTATTAGTCATAAAATGTGCAAGACATGTGGGGGGAACCAAAGACAATATGCAATAATAAGCATTGCAAAGGCAAAAGGGCCTACAACTCCTCACACATACCATGAGAGTGTAGAATGAGGAGAAGAGTCAGACTCCCCAGGTGTCCACGGAGGCTCCTTCAAGGCCCTCCATGGTAGGTCTCATATCCCTCCCTTACCCATGTTGGAGTTGTGGATCCCTGAGGAAAAACACAAGCATAACTTGCCCTCAAGTCTGAAGTGGGGGGCAAGCGCCTCCAATCATGAGGTAAGGGGATCTTCCCACCTAACCAGAAAAAGAAGAGAGCTGCTGGGTAGCAAGACAATGCTCAGTATTTATAAGGAGGACTACAGCCTTTATGATCTAAAGTAAAACAATTCATGTGGAAAAGCACTTCCACCAAGGGCAAATGTGGGTCACACTTAGCCTCAGATGATGAGACCTTTTCCAGTAGGGCTTAGAGATATATGGATCCTGTCCAGGCCAGACAATGGCCTGTCGTAGGCATGATCAATTTTCCAGGAATTCAGGAAATCAGCAAGCTGTTTAGAGATGTAGGCACTGCTGATATCAAGGCACTCCCATTACTAGCATGGCTGACTTAAGGGCCTTAATCACACTGGAAGAATTTTCTCCAACCTGGGCCAGAGCATACACATAGGAAGAGCAGGTATCTACTGTTACATGCACATAGCAGAGTTTCCCGTATGAGGATAGTGAGTAATTTCCATTCGCCTTATAGTGTTAGGAAATAGGCTTCTGGGATACATTCCTCCCCCGGATTGAAAAGGCCCAGGGACATCAGAGGCACAAAAGTGTCACAGGAATGAGTCAGAGGTTTACATTAAGACATTGAGAGTCCTGTGACAAGATTGAAAAGACTCTGTGGGGACACATGAAATTGTTTCTCCAGCATCAAGCCTGCTCTAAGACTTCAAGACCCGCAGCCTTAACCATGCAGTCCTTGGGATCATTCCCCCTAGCCATGGCAACAGGGATCTCAGAATGTGGCCTAATGTGAGAAAGCAGCCAAAGATGGGCTCTTCTCCACAGAAGCTCCTAGAGCGTGTTCATTGTCAGAGAGAGAGTGTTTGGGAGCTCTTCCATGTGGGAGAAGGGTAGTACAAGGACTGTCTGAACTGCAAATTGGCTATCAGGAAAAAATGTAAACAGCTTCATCCTGGCACATCGCAAGAATCCTTACTATCACCATTAGCTCTCCCAGCTGGACTGACCCAAGGTTGGACAGTAACTGGGTGACTTTCTCTTTATTGGGACATAGTATCATAATATAAATATAGCCTGTTAGAGTCTAAGAAAGCAAGGGTGGTCTCTACCACTGGAAAAGACTCAGGGGAGCTATGAGGCTTAATAACTAAATGGGATAGGGATAAGGCAAAGAATCACCTGTCCTGGGGCAGATGGTTGTCTAGTGTCCAGGGAAAGCCAATCACCATCTCCTGAACGTTAATTGAATCTGACTAGAGGGGTTGTAAGTGCCTCAGCAAGAAAGGCAATGATTTTATCTGGCTCAGATTGTAGATTGTCCTGCCTGTTACCAGTACCTTAAGGGTGAGGAGGAAGGTCAATTCAAATTTGAAATTGATCTTGAGGAAGACAGAGAAGGCTTGGTATAACCACCTCAAAAGCCCATTCTGCCAAAGAGCCCCTATATACCATTAACAGCCCACAGGATTATAGCCAATAGAGTTTACTAGGATGCTCCAGAGAGGTGGATGCCAGTATGGTGGTCACCTACTTGAGGAGCTCCTTTGCCTCTGTCATAAGCCTGACTAGAGAGGAGGCACTAGAGGGAACCTCCAGGAGGGAAAGCAAGTGTGCATCTCCTGTTCAGGAATAGGTATGAAGGGTTTGAGTTAATTAACAGTCTAATCATATTGGGTTTGGAGTTGCATAGACTATTGTTTCAGGACCTTCTCAAAGTAGAGGGAATCAGGTCCCTACTAATTTGCCACCTTTCTAATGAGAGATAAATTAGTAAGAGTAGTTGGAACCCATGGCTGCATAGCCAAGTTGGGTCCCATATTGACAGGGTATGTCTCAATGCAGGGCCTGGTTAGCAGGAGGTAGCAAGTGGGGGCTCACAAAAACAAGTGGGCAGCAGCAAAGGTAATGGGTGTGACTGCAGGAGAGGGGCAGGGAAGGTCTCCCCCAACTCTGGTCTCCAGCATCTTGCCCCAAGGTTACTGAGGGAGAGGTGTAGTGATTAAAGGGAGCACAAGCAGTGGGAGGAAGCTGACTATGGTGGTGTTGGCACAGGGAGGCGTGGTGGGAAGCATGGAGATGATTTGTCCTCCTCCTCAGTAGTGTGTAGGGGATGCTTGCCCTCCCTGGGAACAGTAGTGAGGTATCAATGGAGAGGTCAGTACAGGCCTGTTCCTGACAAAGTTTATTGTGTGCTGTGACCACTTTCTCAGGGGAGGAGTATTTAAGACTTTGATGGCCAGCTGAAACTGGACAAACAAGAGAAGGGTGCAGGTAACACCTGAGCTACCCTCTTCCTTTCTAGTTAGGAAGAGCACTCTCATCCACGAATCAGGATCCCCCATATTCTCTGGTGAGATCCAAGGTGACAGAACTGCAGCCTCAATTCAAAGTCCCTCAAGGTCTGCCAGTTTAGTTTTAGGCTTGGGTAACTAAATGCCTGTATTTGGCATTCTTTAACATGAGAGGGTAGATTCCCCATAGCTCTGACAGCAAAATAAATTGACAAGCAAAACTATTACAGACAAGACAGACTATGTATGGGACCCAAATACCCTGAGTTTATCGGGGAACTTCTGGAGTTCTTATTTGGAGAAGACATATGAACCAAATCCAAAATCATGTACCCTACAAGAACTGACATACACAGACAAAGAATAACAAAGGACCCTTCTCATTCACCTAAGGGGCTCTTATTACATAGAACAGAAATGGGCCAACCTACTAAGAATCAACCAAAAGGGGGTCACTTAGACCACACTACAATGCAGGAAGGATATCAATGAAGGAAGAACAAAGGAAAGGCCAAATCAAGGTGGTCAGCACATAACAAAAACCAGAGCTCATACAACAATAGATAGCAAAAGGAAGCATTGAAATCATATTAGGGTACATAGGGTCCCTCTTACCCCTGTTCAAGTGCCATATGTTGCTCTGGCCTTAGGCTCCCTGAGTTCTTCTTTAGAGGTAATGGGAGTAAGAAGACACGAAATCAATGACACAGATTCTGGGAGCTAGATGAGAAGTCGAAGCAGACTCGTTTATTGTTATAGTAAAGAACTATACCTTTGCCCATATAACCTCTGCCCATATATGCTCATCTCCACACAGCTGCCACCATCCAACTGGCTGCCAGGGTCACACACTCTGTCTTTGTTCTTCTATGAGCCTCAGGCAGGTTTTGTGTTAGTACATGCAAAAGTGCCTTCTGTGCATGCATGAACCATTACAGACCTCTAGGCAGAACATGCTGACTCGCTCCTCCTACACATTATGACTCCATCACTGTGATAGCTGACCATGTCCAGAAGACAGTATTTAACAACACTCTTCCTCGTGCTCTGCCTCTCACATTCTTTCTACTTCCTCTTTCTCAGTATTCTCTGAGCCTACATGGAACATGAACAAAACTGAAAAATCTCTGTATCAAATGTATAATGTGGAATGGGAAGGACAGTGGCATCCATAAAACATCTCTAAATAACCTAAAATCAGGAGTGCAATGCAGAGAAAAGGCAATGTTTGGATGAATGGCAATGATATGTGCCGAGGCTGGATGTGCATATATGTATGTTTGCACATGCCCGTTGATATATACATATATTATATATATGTATATATAATATATATATATATATATATTAATTGATTTCTACCTTACTTTTTGCATCAGGGTCTCATAGTAAACCTGGAGTTCACAGATTCAGATACAGTCATTTGATGGAAAGTCCCAGAAAGCTACCGGTCACCACCTTTCATTCCTTGGCATACATAAACCACCTCACCCAGTTTCTTAAATAAGTGCTGAGGGTCAAAATGAGATCCTTACTCAGGGAAAAAGGCAGCATACACCTGGGCCATCCCTTCAGCACTGGATCTTATTGTGGCATGGTTTTCCCTGCCCAATTACATTAAAATATTAGTGCAGCAGGAGGCCTATAATTGAACATGAAAAGGAAGGTGGAGCTAGGGGTTGCACAGAGAGAGAGAGAGAGAGAGAGAGAGAGAGAGAGAGAGAGAGAGAGAATGGATGGCCAAGTTGGTCATTAATGGAAGGAGAGGCCCTTGGCCCTGTGAAGATTCTATGCCCCAGTGTAGGGGAATGCCAGGGCCAGGAAGCAGGAGAGGGTGGGTGGTGAGCAGGGGGAGGGGGAGGGAACATATCATGCGTACTAGGTCTTATACAGGGAGCCCAGGTCCATTAGCACAAGGAAATGAAGAAATTGAGCAACTATAATAGCCAAATTTGTTAGAAGACTCAAATTTTCATGAAAAGCACCATGTTAACACTAAAAGTTTTAAAGAAAAAATTCTATCACCTGGTCACAACAATGAAAATTATAAGAATTTATCCTACCTGTTCTTTGTATAACCAAATGCATCACACACTGGAACTAATTATAAGGATTCCAAAAGAAATGACTTTGGGCAAATGGATGTGCTACATTTTGCAGTATTTGGAAAACTAGTCTGTACACTGTAAATTCATACATGTTCAGGGCTTCAATGGGCAACTGCTTTGAGTTCTGAAATATTTGATTTGGTAATTCACATCTGCTGAAAGTAACAGCTGTGTGGTAATGGAGCTATGCAATGTGGGTATTGGGATGTGTGATTGTATCAGTAAAGGAGACTGTGTGTGTCACTGTGGTGGTAGCTGTGCACACTGTCAGCTTCCCCACACCCATCCTCTCAGCAGAAGCACTTTATCTTGTCCTGGTATGTTATCTATAGATGTAATCAATACCATGTCTAATAATAATGTGAGAGGAGAAGTGTTTATTTCAATCTAAAACACATAGTCATTCATGACATGAAATCAAGGCAGGAAACTGTAGGTGAGAATTGAATCAGAAACCATAAAGAAACCCTGCTTTTCAGCTGCCTCTTTTTGGTGGTTCAGCATGCTCTTGTATGTGAGCCAGGAACACATGCTCATTCATGACATGCCTAGGCCATCAGGCATCAATTATTAATAAGGAAAATATGACACAATCCTGCTGGGAGACCAATCTGATGAAGGCAGTTTTACCAAATGAGGGTCCTTGTTCCCTAGTGACCCTAGTTTGTATTATATTGACAGAAATAGAATAACCACACAAATTGACAGAATGGTACTGTCATTTCAACATGATTCATTGAGTACTTATGTACCCACTACACTTAAACAAACAAATGACTGATAAAACACTGAAGAATATGGATCCACCTCCAAAAAGGATATATGTACAAATAGTGTATGGTTTACATGAACTCATTCCCTTTGCAAATGACTTTCTCCTAGTGACTTCCTTCTAGAGAGTTTTATGGAAAAGGGGAAAGCGAGGAGCAAAAGAGTGCAGGATACAGACACAAATCGTCTCTGAAGTAACCAAACACAAAAATACTTGAATAAGCCAGATGGTGGTGCACACATTTAACTACAGCACTTGGCAGGCAGAGACAGGTGTATCTCTTTAGTTGGAGGCCCAGTCTTCTGTCAAAGGCCAGCTTCAACAAAACAGGGTGAATGAGGGAAGACAGTGAGTGTGGAGTCACCAATTGGGGTCCTTGTTAATAACAGCTGATGGGGATCAGCACTACTAGGGTTGACAAAAGTTGGTTCAGATAGCAACTGACAGAACCCTCTCTAATAATGGTAGACAATTTACGGGGTCAGCACTAGTAGTGCTGATGGGAGCAAATCTTAATTATTATCTCTCCCTGGTACTCTCTGTGACATGTGAGAAATTCTGAACTCTTTAAAATCTTTGGAGGTCAATTAGAAAGAAAAGGAAAGCCCAGGCGCTCTGAAACTCTCAGGATCAGAGGTAAGGAGGACTCAACATTGTCCCAACACCTGGAGTAACTGAGACCAGCGGGACCAGGCACACAGGAACTCCACCAGCAGAGTGGCTCAGGTTCCTTCCATTCTCTCTGGGCTGGTGTCCTGAGCAGACCTTGGGCCCAGGCTCCACAGCCAGCCCCACAACACCCAGAGAAAGCTGCTGCACTCCCAGGTGCTCTAACAAGCCCAGGGTGTTGGGTCCCTCCCTTCCTGCCTCAGCTTGCAACCAGAGACTCAGCTCACACCTGCTCTGCCAAGACAAAAGACCCACAGCTCTGAGTTCTGCCTTGGAGGATTCCAGAGAAAGGTATGCCTGCTGCCTGGCACTGTCTGCTACCTGAAGACATCTGCTACTGACCTCCTCCCCCACCATTGGCCGCACCTCCAACCTCTCCCCAGAGCTGAGACCTGTGGGACACCTGGGGCCACCGCCCTCAAGAACTCACGCTTGGCAGCCGGGCTTTCCTGACTCTTCCCTGAAACCTCTCGAATTGTTTGTTATGCAAATGTCATTGTATCCTAGAGATCCAGTTTTCATTTTCCTCGTGTACATATAAAACCCGAACCCCCAAAAGTATGTCTAGGTTCCATTCGGGGTTGCCTGTCTGAGCGTTCTGCTCAGCCCTTTTTTTGCTGATCACTCGACATTCCGAGTTCCAAAGCAGAAAATCCCCTGCTATCAGTGTGGCCTTACATAAGGTCCTCCAATCTTGAGGAGTTAAATATAACTCTGTAATATGGTCCAAAAGTGCCTGCGTATACGGGGCATTTGGACCATATTGAGCCACTGCTTCACTTAGATCTTTTATCACCTTAAATTCCAAGGTCTGATATTGTCTATATCTTTTGTTCTGCTGATCCAGCCGTTCTACTACCGGAAACACTAGTGCTCCCGATGTGTCCTGCCCATTTTCACAAGCCTGATAATTTGCTGTCTCTGAAGACGAACGGCTTGTCTCCAGATAGCTGTCCTTTCTTTTGCCTGATATTGCCTTTAATTCATTCAACTCATTAGTCAATCTCTGTAACTTAATTTCAAACTCCAGTTTACTTAATTGCGAATTTCTCCGAGCCTTCTCTCCTATCATAGTGGACCTAGAGGGAGCGGGTAATGCATAGGAACGCCGCTCCTTTCCACCAGACCTAGGAGGTCCGCTTTCTGAAAAAGCATTCTGATTCTCTTGGCTTTCCATATCTGTGCTCCAAGAGCTCCATTCACTTTCTGACTCTGTCTATCCTCTAAAATTTCCTCTACAAGTCCCCAAAGGTGTAGAACAAATCTGTCTGCCCTATTATTTCTGAGAGCTCTTCTGACTTTTTCCCCAGTCTTTTTATCTAACTCACTTTCTTCTTGGAGCCATAGGCAATAAGTTTCTATCTCATCTGAGAGATTTTTTTAATGCATCCTTTTCAACCCTGATTCCTTTTGTTAGAAGCAGCCTTTTTACGCTTAATATCACTGCTTCCATCTCATTCGAACTCATTTTCACCGTTATACTCCTAGGTGAAATTAACGCCGGGTCAGCGCCAACTCGGCCTAGCCCCGTACACTTCTTGCACTCACGACAATAATTCTACAATATTAAAATAGGGCTAGCGCTAGCATTGAAAATATCTACCGTGCAGAGTGGTGTACGATCTCTTACCTTTACCTTCTGAATTCTTTTAGGCAGGGCGCTGCTTCTTAACGGTGTGTCCTTCTATCCTCCATATTCGAGCTCCACGAGTTCGGGAGCCATTATGAAACTGTCCTGCAGTTTCACGAACTGGGTTCTCTCTCGACCGAAGGGAGAAGAAAGACCTGAAACACAAGAGTTCGAGAACAAAAGAACACGAAGCCAAGTTGCGTCCCAATCAAAGCTTCGACTTTACTTTTGGGGGTTCGGGTTTTATATGTACACGGGGGAAATCAAAAACTGGATCTCTAGGTTACAGTGACATTTGCATAACATAAACAATTAGGGAGGAGTCAGGAAAGCCATGCTGCCAGGTGTGAGTTCTTGAGGGCAGTGGCCCCAGGTGTCCTGCAGGTCTCAGCTCCCAGGAGAGGTTGGAGGTGTGGTGGGGGAGGAGGTCAGTAGCAGATGTCTTCAGGCAGCAGGCATACCTTTCTCTGGAATCCTCCAAGGCGGAACTCAGAGCTGTGGGCCTTTTGTCTTGGCACAGCAGGCGTGAACTGAGTCTCTGGCTGCAAGCTCCATTGTCTAGGAGCTGAGGCAGGAAGGGAGGGACCCAACACCAGGGTCACAGGATCCCAGAATCACAGGGTCACAGAGACTGCCTGACTCTGAGGAGTTCAGATACAACCAGGATCACAGGAAGGACTGACTCCAGTCAGAATTAGCAAGGGCAGGTAGCACTAGAGATAACCAGATGGAGGGGGCAAGCGTAAGAAAATAAACAACAAAAACTAAGGTTGCTTGGCATCATCAGAACCCAATTCTCTGACCATAGCCAGTCCTGTACACACCATCACACCAGAAAAGCAAGATTCAGATATAAAATCACTTATCATGACAATGATACAGGACCTTAAGAAAGACATAAATAGCATCTTCAAAGAAATACAGGAGAACACAGGTAAAGAGCTAGAAGCTCTTAAAGAAGAAACACAAAAATCCCTTAAAGAACAACAAAGAGTGAGACTGAATGCTTTGCTTGACATTTGTAGCTCTTGTATCAAGTTTGAAGAAGAGGACTTTATAAGTTACTCTTTCTCTGAGATGAATGCTTTTCCAAATTATTACAGCCAATGAACTAGATTCTTACCCACATCTAATATCTGTGCCACCCTCCAAGCAGAACCATTGTTCATTGAAACAGTTGGTGAATGACTTTATGGATAGACCATCTGTCTCGAGCACTTGCCAGGCCTTCGCCTGGGGAGCCGGTTGTAACAGATGAGAGAGGCGTTTGGTTGGTTTTATGCGTATATTCAACAGAACAAATACAACACCACAGGAAACAAGTCAATCCAAAGACTACAGCTATGATTGCAAATATCATAGGGTCAAACACTATCACTATGACTTGAACCTGGCAAGACGCTAGGTTCATGCCCTACAAATGCTTGCTAAGGGTCA
>JADRCD010043697.1:3612-23124 GCA_019843815.1 Montemys delectorum | reverse complement strand
ACAGAAAATATCTAATTAAAAATAGTAAGAAAAAAAGAAAAAGAAAAGAAATACATTCTTTCTTTCAGTTGACCTGCTGTAGCAGGGTTATTAAGGAGAGGGAAGTATCACTTTATCTGCTTGTCCTTAGGACAGATTCACATATCAATGTTCCTGAAATGAGTACCACTGTCACTATCAATTCTGTGTGGGCAGGCATATATAAGACTGAATTGGGTTGAAAGGGTAACATCAACCCATTTGTCTCCATTTAAGGACCAGGGCTGATTTCAAAAACAGCCATAAGGCACCAGCTTTAGGAATAGACCTTAACTCTCAGAAACTCTATCATAACACACTAGCTCTAGGAAGAGACCCTAATACCCAGAACAAGTTCATAACCCATTGGCCCCTTTTGAAAGAACAGCCCAGGGATAACCACAAAAATGGGTAAATATCTTATATCAGAATGGCCCGTCTATGCTGGGCAGCTTTATTTTATGGCTGAAAGTTCATGACCCAGGATTATAAACCAGTGATCACCTGTGAACCCCTAGCACCTACCAATAAAATTTTAGATTACCTGATCCTTCTAGAGAGTTCACCAAGTTCCCAATAAGAAGGCCTTCGTGACTTTATCTGGGGTCAACATTTCAAACAATGGCTGACCCACACATGCTCATTGTTTTTGCAGAATAAACACTCTTTGTTTTTGAATATTATCTGAGTCTGGGTTCTTCACTTAGCAATTTTGAGACCCTATAGTATAAGGCTGTTTATGGTTGCCTCCTCTGTTGTTTTCTTTCAGGGAAAGACATTTATAATGCTTGTTGCAGTATATACAAAAATGAGAACATATTTGCCCCCTTCAATCATTGGCAGGGATCCTACATATCTATCTTCCAGTTCCTCACAAGACAGACAGGTTAGGGAGTTTCTCTAGGTTTTGTCCAACATATACCTAGCAACAGTTTGTATAGTCACCTGACAGATATAAGCCAATCTGGCATATAAGGACTATCCAGTTCTGAAACATCAAGCATCACAGGTAAGGGCACAGCATCTGCCACAACACCTGGAGTAACTGGGACCCCCAGAATCCAGGGATGTAGGAGCCCTGGCTCGGCCAGTGGCACAGGTTCCTTCAGGTTTGAAACTGTACCTGGAGCAGACCTGGGGGGCTGACTCTGCACCCACTCCTATAACACCCAGAGGGAGCCCAATTCCAGGTGCTCTGAAACACCCAGGATCACAGTCCAACAACACCTAGAGGAAGCTCGACTCCCAGGTGCCCAGGATCACAGGATCACAGGATCATAGGTGCTCTGACAGGCCCAGGAGCACAGGAGTACAGTATAACAAAGGAAGCTCAACTCCCAGGAGATCAGACTTGCCCAGGATCTCTGGAGATCTGACAATCCAAATCATAGTTGAGGTCACAATAGTTTTTTTAATAGCTGGAGTAACTGAGACCTCCACAGGAACAAGGGAAACACAAATCACCACCCAGCCAGAGGCCTGTTCCTTCCAGCTAGCACCTGTGCTTGGAGAAGACCCAGGGCTCTGGCTTCCCACCCAATCTTGCAACACCTAGAGAAAGCTTGACTGTCAGGAACTCTGCCACAGCAGGATCTCAGGAGCTTAGTCACACAAGCATTTCAGGATCCCAGAAGCAGCTTGACTACCAGGAGTCCTGAGACACTCAGCATCTCAGAATCACGGGAATCCAGGATCACAGGATAATTGAAAAAGCTGGACTAACAGGAGTTCTGATACAAACAGGATCACAGGACAGATAGGTTTTAGTCAGAGACAGCAAGGGCAGGTAGCACTAGAGATAACCAGATGGTGAGGGGCAAATGCAAGAACATAGCAATAGAAACCAAGGCTACTTGGCATCATCAGAACCCAGTTCTCCCACTACAGCAAATCCTGGTACCCCAACACATGGAAAAACAAGATTTGGATTTAAAATCACATCTCATGATGATGATAGAGGACTATAAGAAGGACATAAGTAACTCCCTTAAAGAAATACAGGACAATACAGGTAAACAGGTAGAAGCCCTTAAAGAGGAAACACAAAAATCCCTTAAAGAATTACATGAAAACTCAACCTAACAGGTGAAGGAATTGAACAAAAATATCCAGGATCTAAAATTGGAAATAGAAACAATAAAAAAAATTACAAAGGGAGACAACCCTGGAGAGAGAAAACCTAGGACAGTGAACTGGAGTCATAGATGCAAGCATCACCAACAGAATACAAGAGATAGCAGAGAGAATCTCAGATGCAGAAGATACCATAGAAAACATTGATACAACAGTCAAAGAAAATGCAAATTGCAAAAAAGATCATAACTCAAAACATGATCAGGAATTCAAGGCCCATATCTAAACATAGTAAAAGCAATATATAGCAAACCCGTAGACAACATCAAATTGCATGGAGAGAAAGTTGAAGCAATCCTACTAAAATCAGGAACTAGAAAAGGCTGCCCACTATCTCCCTACCTATTCAATACTGTATGTGAAGTTCTTTCTAGAGCAATTAGACAAAAGAAGGTCAAAGGGATACAAATTGAAAAGTAAGAAGTAAAAAAACCTGATAAACAACTTCAGGAAAATGGCTAGATATAAAATTAACTCAAACAAATAAGTAGCCTTCCTATACTAAAAAGATAAATGGACTAAGAAAGAAATTAGGGAAACAATACCCTTCACAACAGTCACAAATAATAGAAAATATCTTGGTGTGACTTTAACCAAACAAGTGAAAGATCTATATGATTAGAACTTCAAGGCTTTGAGGAAACAAATTGAAGAAGACCTCAGAAGATGGAAAGATCTCCCATGCTCATGGATTGGCAGGATTAATATAGTAAAAATGTCATCTTGCTGAAAGCCATTTATAGAATCAATGCAATCCCCATCAAAATTCCAACTCAATTCATCACAGAGTTATAAAGAGCAATTTGTAAATTCATCTGGAATAATCAAAAACCCAGGATAGCAAACTATTCTCAATAATAAAAGAACTTCTGGGGGAGTCACTATCCCTGACTTCAACCTGCATTAGAGAGCAATAGTGATAAAATCCGCGTGGAATTGGTACAGAGATAGGTAGGTAGATCAATGGAATAGAATTGAATATCCAAAAATGAACCTACACACATGGTCACTTGATCGTTGACAAAGGAACTAAATCCATCCAGTGGGGGGAAAATCCAGCCTTTTCAAGAAATGATGATGGTTCAACTGGAGTTTGGCATGTAGACAAAAGCAAATCGATCCACTCTTATCTTCTCATACAAAGCTCAAGTCCAAGGGGATCAAGGACCTCCACATAAAACCAGATACACTGAATCTAATAGAAGTGAAAGTGGGGAAAAGCCTTGAACACATGGGCACAGGGGAAATTTTCCTGAACAGAATACCAATGGCTTATGCTCTAACATCAAGAATTGACAAATGGGACTTCATAAGATTGCAAAGCTTCTGTAAGGCAAAGGACACTGTTGATAGGACAAAACAGCAACCAACAGATTGTCAAAAGATCTTTACCAACTCTACATTTGGTAGAGGGCTAATATCCAATGTATATGAAGAACTTAAGAAGTTAGACTTCAGAGAACCAAATAACCCTATCAAAAATAGGGAACAGAGGTAAATAGAGAATTTTCAATTGCAAAAAATCGAATGGCCAAGGAGTACCTAAAGAAATGTTTAATATCCTTTGTCATCAGGGAAATGCAAATCAAAATGACCCTGAGAGTCCACCTCACACCAGTCAGAATGGCTAAGATCAAAAACCCAGGTGACAGCAGATGCTGGGTAGGATGTGGAAAAAGAGAAACACTCCTCCATTGCTGGTGGGATTCCAATCTGGTTCAACCACTCTCAAAATCAGTCTGGTGGTTCTCAGAAAACTGGACATAGTATTACTGGAGGACCCAGTTATACTACTCCTGGACATTGACCTAGAAGATGCTCCAACATGTTACAAGGACACATGCTCCACTATGTTCACTGTGCTCCTAACAGCCATATTTATAATTGCCAAAAGCTGGAAACAACTCAGATGTCCCTCAACAAATGAATATATACAGAAAATGTGGTACATTTCCACAATGGAATACTACTCACCTGTCAAAAATCATGACTTGGTGAAATCTTAGGGAAGTGGATGGATCTAGATAATATCATCCTCAGTGAGGTAACTCAATCACAAAAGAAAACACATGGTATGTACTCACTGATAAGTGAATATTAGGCAATGTGTGTGGAATACCCATGATACAAATCTTTGACCACATGAAGCTCAAGAGGAAGGAAGAGAAAAGAATGGATGCTTCAGTCCTCCTTAGAAGGGGGAACAAAATAATCAAGGGAAGTAGTGGGTGGGAGGAATCATTGGTGGAGAGAAGAGGGGAGGGAAAAGGGGGTAGAATAAGGTATGGGCGAATATGGAGGACATGTACAGAGGTTCAGGAAATTGAACAGAGGTGTGTAGCAATGGGGGATAGTGAACTGGGGGTAGCAACCAGAAAGCTCCAGATGCCAGGAAACCAAAAGCATCCCAGGACCCCACAGGCGTGACATTAGCTGAAATACCCCACAAAAAGGGAGGGAGATCCTGTTGAGACCATATCCAGAGGTTAGGCATGGTCCTGTCTAAAAGAAATACAGGTACAAAGATTGGAGCAAAGACTGAAGAAAAGGCCATCCAGAGACTGCCACACCTAGGGATCCATCCAACATGCGGATACCAAACCTAGACACTATTGTGGATGCCAAGAAGTGCTTGCTGACAGGAGCCTGATACAGCTGTTTTCCTGAGAGGCTCTGACAGATCCTGACTAATACAGACATGGATGCTTACAGCCAGCCATCATCAGACTGAGCACAGGGACCCCAATGGAGTAGTTAAGGGAAGGACTTAATGAGATGAAGGGGCCTTATCTGGCATCAACGAGAGGGGAGGCCCTTAGTCATATGAAGGCTTGATGCCCTAGTGTAGAGGCCAGGGCAGTGAGGGGGGAGTGGGTAGGTGGGTGAGGGAGCACTGTCCTCAAAGCAGGGTAAAGAGGGATAACATAAGGGGTTTGCAGAGGAGAACCCTGGAAAGGGGATAACATTTGAAATATAAATAAATAAAATATCCACTAAAAAGAATAAAAATATATACTATCACACGCTGAAAAATAATTCCTGATCACTGTCCCCGTTCTTCAGATAGAGTGGAGGCCACCGTAGGTATCCCCCAACCGTGGAACATCAAGTGTCTGCAGGGCTAGGTGCTCCTTCTGTCATTGATGCTAGGCAAGACATCTAAGTTGGGGGAATGGATTACACAGACAGTTTTAGGGATAGCCTCTGCTCCAGTTGTTAATGACCCACCTGAAGACTGAGCTACACATCTGCTATATATGTGCAGGGTGTCTTAAGTCTATACTGTGTATGCTCTTTTGTTGGTGGTTCAGTCTTTTAGAGGCCTCAAAGGTCCAGATTAGTTGACTCTTGTTCTTTCTGTGGAGTTTCTATCCCCTTCAGGGCCATCAATTCTTTCCCCAACTGTCAGGAGCTATAATAGGACAAGTGTAACATGTGATCATATAATAACTAGCAGGTGATCATCCTGAAATGTCTGCTTCAGATTATTATGTAATCTGTGGCAGGCGTGCCCTCATTAAGCAAAGCTGTGAGGGACTCGTTTTAGGGAAGATTTCTGCTATTAATATGCTTTTCCTGTTATTTTTATACAATATACTCGTCATGAAGTAATAGCACACCCCTTTGGAGCAGATCTCTGCAGATCCACGAAGTTGTACTGTCTTGTAGTGATGCTATATAGACAAATAGATGACTGAAGTCTTTATGCTGATCCTATAAGAATTCCAGAAATTATATCAGTGATTATTAAGCTCTTTTATAACAGTACTATTAGATTCTCTTCTGATAGTCAAAAGTGCAATGAGAACTTTGCCAGTCTCCCAAGTGTCAGCAGTTAATTATTCTTAGATAGTAACCGAACTTTCTCCTACACAGAGCACATTCCAAGAGGTTGTAAAACAATTAACCAAAGGTCATAAAAAGGGGACTAAGATTTATTATAGGTGCTAGGACAGAAGAGAAACTATTGTCTGGGTTTGTCTATACAAAACTTCACTTAAAAATTTAGTTATGTTTTTAACCTTTAGTGAACCTGTGGAGCTGAGACAGGTGATGGATGTTTAGCTAGATAATAACTCCTTATGGATATGTATGTAAACATTTCGCTGTTGTAAACTTCTCTTTCAATTTATGATTTGAGTTTTTTTGTGTGTGTGTGTGTGTGAACTTGTGATGAACTTTGTAGCATGTGATCACGTATTCTGAAAGATCTATATGTACTGGGGACAAAGAGATGAGAAAGAGCTAGATAGAGTAGAATACTTTCCCATTCCCCACTTAGGATCTTTTCGATTTTTCCCTTAGATAGCTTTCATAGGAAATTTTTTACAATTTAGTAATAAATTCTGTAATTACTTCTCTAAGTGTCTTCTCTACATGTGGCTGAAAGTTAGAGTCCAGCTGTTCCTGCTGAGATAGAATAAAGGCCACATTGCTTAATTCTCTGCTGTTAGGCTACAGGTGTTAATCCCCTAAACCAGGAGTCTTTTGCCCTCAGAAAGAGCAAGAAAGTTTTTTAGGACTTTTTAGAAGTTATCATCAGCAGCATTTCAGTACAACTAGAGAGCTAGAAAGCTCTAAACCCTCAGCCATCACCAGAGTGTTATTCTGTGACTCCACTGCTACTCTGCCCGTGACCAGGAGGCTCCCAGCACCCAACTCTTTCGTAAGAGTCCCCAAGTCCCAGTCAATGTTTGGTTGTGGCTTTCTGCATCTTTCTGAGACAGCTACTGTATGGAGCCTCACAGAGAACAGACATATTAGGCTCTGGTTTGAAGTACAACAGAGTAACAATAATAGCACCAGGCTTGCCCGTGGGATGGGTCTTTAGCTGGGCCCATTATTGCTTGTCTATCCACTTCATCTCTGCTATATTCACTGTCCCTGCAGTTCTTGTAGGTAGGATATTTTTCGGGTCAAACATTTTGTGGGTAGGTTGATGTCCCTTTCGCTCCATTGGGGTTCCTGCCTGGCGACAGGACAAAGTCACCTCAGGTTCCATAAACCCACCACTGTGAGTACCACCTAAAGTACATTGATTCTTGGGAGCCTCCCTATCCCAGGTCTCTGGCATGTCCTTGAGATATCCATCACCCTGCCCCACCAGTTGCAGATTTCCATTCATTCCCATGGCCATCTGGCCATCTTCCCTATCTCTCCACACACCATTCCCCTCACGCACCCACTTCGCCTATTCCACCTGCCTCCTACAACTATTTTATTCCTTCTTCTAAGTGAGATTCAAGCATCCTTGCTTGACTTTCATTCTTGTTTAACTTCTTTGTGCCTGTGGAGTGTAGTGTTGGTATCCTGCATTTTATGGCTAATATCCACTTGTGAGTACATACATATCATTCATGTCCTTTT
The DNA here is from genome assembly GCA_019843815.1 of Montemys delectorum. Lineage (NCBI taxonomy): Eukaryota > Metazoa > Chordata > Mammalia > Rodentia > Muridae > Montemys > Montemys delectorum. Next base: position 15,606 of record JADRCD010043697.1, on the reverse strand, counting down.
GGGTCTGGGATGTCTCACTCAGGATAATATTTTCAAGTTCCGTACATTTGTTTGCAAAATTTATGATTCCTTGTTTTTAATACCTGTGTAGTATTCCATTGTATAAATGAACCACATTTTCTGTATTCATTCTTCTTTGAGGGACACCTGGATTTTTTCCAGTTTCTGGGACTTGCCAGAGACTTAAGATAGGGAAGCGTCCTTGGAGTCAATGTAGTGATCTTAACTGAGACACATAACCAATGTGGATATGGAACCTGAAGAGGCCACCTCATGTAGCCAAATGGGAACCCAAGTGGGGAGATAAGGATGCCAACCCACCCCCAAAGCTTTGACCCCAAATTTGTATTTTTGCCTCTATATTCATGAGGGAAATTGTTCTCTTTTTTTGTTGAATCTTTGTGTGGTTTGGGTATCAGAGTGATTGTGACCTCATAAAATGAATTTGTCAGTATTTCTTTTGTTTTTATTTTGTTGAGAATTTTGAAGAGTATTGGCATTAGCTCAGTTTTGAAAATCTGAAAGAATTCTGAACTAAAACCATCTGAACTTAGCCGTTTGATCCCACCCCCTGTCCCTTTGTTAGAAGTAAATTTTTAATAACTGCTTCTCTTTCTCTTGGAGCTTATAGGTCTACTTAAGTTATTTATCTGATCTTGATTTAACTAAGTAAGTGGTATCTATGAGTACATTGTTCATTTCTTCTAGATGTTCCAATTTTGTCAAGTATAGGTCAAATGATCGTTTGGATTTCCATAGTGTCTGTTTTTATGTTCCCTTTTCATTCCTGATTTTGTTAACTTGGTCAATTTTGTATATTCACTCTCTCTCTTTTAGTTAGTTTATATAAGAGTTTGTCTGTCTTGTTGATTTGTTGATTTTCGCAAAGAACCAACTCTTTCTTTCTTTGTGTTTGATTTTTTTAAAATATTTTTGATTTTTAAATTTTTGCATTTGATTGTATTTGATTCTTTATATTGTTGTCTTTCTTTCTAATTTATTGATTTCAACCAGGGCAAGTGAGGGCTGGGTCAATTGGCAGTCTTACTTGGGTTCATGATACTGATCAGGCCTTTGGTATGGTAGGAGGCTTCCAAAAGGGGTGTGCTAGGATATGGTGAGGAGGAGATTTGTCCTCTGATCTCTGACCTCCACATGCATACTATGTTATTGAAGCTTAGGATATATGTACAGAATGTTGTATCATTCATACATTTGTTTACAAGGACTGTTTATCAAAATATGTTAGTCTTCATTTCTTTTGTATTTTACCATTTTTTTCAAATACTGAACTTTCTGAATAATCATATTTATATAGTACATAATACACCTCTGGATGAAATTTGAGATGATTGTGAACCTAAACAATGATGACTTGATAGGTTCATACTGGGGTGTGATATTTTACAAAAAGGCAAACAGTCTAAGAGATTGGAACTTTTTTATAGACTTGACTTCTGAGGAATTCATTTTTGAATGTGATGATATTAACAAGTTAACTTTTATGTCATTTTCTGAGCACTATGTTATAAGGAGTCATTCTTGGTTTACTGTGTGTTTAAGAAAGACAAATCTGTCTCTGCTCCACTCTTTGTCCCTGCAGTTCCTCTTGACAGGAGGGATTCTGGATTAATATTTTTGAGTTGGGAGGGTGGCCCCATCCCTCAGCCAGGTGGCATTTCTATCCACTGGACACAGTCTCTACAGTTTCTATCTCCCCTTTGTTGAGTATTTTGGTTAATGTCCTCCCTGTTGGGCCCTTGGAGCCTCTTGCCTTTTTGGCATCTGATACATTCTGTTGACTATCCCCAGTTACCCATCTCCCACTGTTACACACCTTTGTTCAATTTCCTGACTCTCTGTACTTCTCCCTGTTTCCTCTCACACCTGATCCTACCCCCTTTTTCCATCCCATCCTTTCTTCCTCCAAGGTCACTCCTTCCCTCTAACTCCTGTGATAATTTTGTTCCCCTTCTCAGTAGAACTGAAGCATCCACACTTTGGTCTTCCTTTTTTCTTTTTTTTTTTTTTCTTTTTTTTTTTGAGCTTCATATTGTCTGTGAGTTGTATTGTTGGTATTCCAAGCTTTTGTGCTAATATCCACTTATCAGTGAGTTCATAACATGTGTGTTCTTTTGTGACTGGGTTACCTCACACAGGAAGGTATTTTCAAGCTCCATACATTTGCCTGCGAATTTCATGAAGTCATTATTTTTAATAGCTCCATTGTGTAAATGTACCATTCATCCCATCTACACACACCAAACCAAGATACTAGTGCTGATGCCAAGAAGCACTTGCTGACAGAAGCCTGATATAGCTGTCCCCTGAGAGACTCTGCCAGAGCCTGACCAAACAGATGTGAATGCTTGCAGCCAACCAACAGGCTGAGCACAGGGATCCCAATGGAAGAGCTATGGGAAGAACAGAAGGAGCTGAAGGGGTTTGTAGCCACATAGGAAGAACAACAACCAAACAGCCCCCTACCAAACTCCCAGAGACTAAACTACCAACTAAAGTATACACATTGGGGAACCTATGACTCCATCTGGATGTGTAGCAGAGGATTGCCTTATCTAGGAACAATGGGAGGGGAGCCCCTTGGTCCTGTGGAGGCAGGGTAGGGGACTGCTAGGGCACTGAGGCAGTAGTTGGTGGGTGCATTGGTTGGGGTGCAACATCAAAGAGGCAGAGTATTTGGAAGGGATAGGGATTGTTAAGAAGAAACTTGGAAGGGAATAACATTTGAAATATAAATAAATAAATTAACCAATAAAATATTTTAAAAATAAATAAAAATAAATAAAATTAAAAAGAAAGACAAATCTCTATTAATATATGTAATTTTAGAATGATATAACAAAATTTTTGTAGCTTTATCATATTTCCTATAATAGAAAGACAAGACTATGTGACACAATATATCCATACCTTGTTAAATTATAACAATTACTGTGTAAGACCACATGTAAAAATATTATAAAAATAAGTTTTATCATTACTTTCTCAGCCTGATTATCATTTGTATGGGGGAAGGGTATTGATTTATTTGAGTGAATTTTATATACAGCCACTTTGCTGAAATTGTTTATCAGATGTAGGAGTTCTCTGGTAGAATTTTTGTGATTGCTTATGTATACTATCATATCATCTGCAATGATACAATGACCATTTCTTTGCCAATTTGTACACCCTTGATCTCCTTTTGTTTTCTTATTACTCTAGCTAGAATTTCAAGTACTGTATTGAATAGATATGGGTAGAGTGTGCATCATTGTCTTGTCCCTGATTTTAGTGGGATTGCTTCAAGTATCTCTCCATTTAATTTAATTTTTGTTGTATTTTTGCTGAATATTGCTTTTATCGTGTTCAGTTATAGGCGACTCCTCCATTGCTGATAGTGTGGCAAACTGAAACAACCACTCAGGAAATCAATCTGGAGGTTCCTCAGAAAATTGGAAATAGATTTACCTGAAGACCCTGCTGTACCACTCTTGGCCATATACGCAAAAGATGCTCCTCCATGCCATAGGGGCAAGTGCTCCACTATATTCATAGTGGCCTTTTTTTGTGATAGCCAACAGCTGGAAACAACCCAGATGTCCCACAAGTGAAGAATGGATACAGAAGTAACAGCCATAGGGGTCAAGGACACATCAATAGAACCCACAAAATTGTCTAACATGGGCTGATGTGGGATTGTGAAGCCTAAACGAACATCCAGAGAACCTGTCTGGGTCTGACTTAGGTCCTCTGAATATATGCTACTGTTGTGTGACTTGGTCTTCTTGTACAACTCCAGAATGTGGGAGAGCAGGCTATTTCTGGCTCTTTTATTTGCTTTTGGGACCGCTTTTTATTTCTTGTTGTGGCTGCTCTTGGGATGTATCCATGAGAAAAGAATAAGTTATAAACTGGAAAAAAAAACCAGAATTATAAATACAGTCTGACTGACATCAGGAGACAGATAATTTATGTTGAAGCTTTAGAATTTTTATATTAGAAAAATTATATATATTTCAGATGATGAGTAATTTGAATTTTCACTTTGAACAGACTTGGAATCTCATATAGACATCTCCCTCCAGCTGGGTTAACTGAAAGGACAAACCATTTGCAGAAAGTAGACTGCACCCCCTGGCATTAGTATAAAATATAGAGAGTCGATAAAATGAGGTTCTGATTCTATCTCTATCTTCTAATTTTGCTTGTGAATACTTCTGGCTGTTCCTGCTGTTGCTTTCATCAATAATTCATCACAGAAGATCTTCAACCTTTGAGTATAAACTTGAGAAACATAAGTGACAGAATCTTTTAAAGCCTTCTTAAAGCATAACGGACCTACTGATACATCAGGCTCATTGACTTAGACTTCATGAAACTCTGGTTCATCTTCATGTAGATTGATAATCATTATTAAATGTTACATAACTCATTTAATAAATAATCTTTTATAATACATACAAAATTTATCTTTTCACTTATATAATCCTAAACAATACAGCATCTATTTCCTATCATCTGTTTATCTCTGTACCTTGAAGACCTATATTTAAACTTATGTGATGAAAAAAGGAACACATGTAATTCGTCTTTATAGGTAGACAAAAGACAAAAATATATATGCACATACATGCATGTGATGAGTATTTTATATCTTATGGTACATATCAATTATTTAATATATGTTAGTTCATTTAGAATTGTTGACAAATCCATTTCTAGTGAATATTAGAGTAGTAATCATAGGTTTGTAGTTATCTACATGCTATTTTGAGATATTTTTTCTTTGCATACAAAGCTAGGAATACTATGCATAAATGCATACAACAGTAAGTGGTTTGAAAGTTTACTCCAAGTTGACAAGCTCTGGCTGATCTTCCAGAGATCCGAGTTTCATCTCTATCATGCAATGGAAGCACACACCATAGGGAATCTCATGTACTCTATTGTTAATTCTCATCTCATGACCTCCCATGTTCTTTAATGTCCTCCTCAGGAACTGTATGCATGAAAAAAAAATTACAAAGCTTTTAGAGCAGGTCACACAAACAGGTTTCAAAGGAGCTATTTGTTTTAGGATTTTTAAAAAGGGGTTTAAGCAGATAGTCGACAAGTCTGACATTGTTCAGTTAAGTCTGGTTCATCCTCTGGGCATTTTGTAAATCAAGAAATACAATATCACAGGATGTACTATGAATCTATAAATGCCCTTCTGAAGTTAATTGTGAACATCATTTGTTACATTGTGTATAATGTGATAAATAAGACTGTAATAAACTTTTGGTAAAAAAAAGTTTGAATTAAACACCATGACATGAAGTATGTCAGTTAAAGTCAATGGAATTTTAAAGCCTGATATTCATAAACAAATTATATCAATTTTTTTGTTTGTGTTTATTATAAAACAAAACACACACAAGAATATAGAATCACTGTTTATAGACTTGTGACCTGCTTTAATATCAGAAGGAAAGTGTTTTAAGATACCACGACAAAGGCATTTATGAATTTGAAATGAGAGCTCTGCTTGAAATGTGTAATTATGATTGTATGTGTGGCTTATGTGTTGTTGTTACTGATGTTGCAAAAGGAGATCTTTAATTTGAAACAGCATGAAGAGGTACATGACTTTCTTTGGATGGAGGAAAGACAAATGAGGAATGATATAAATGGCAACTGTGTTTTCTTTAATACTTTTTTTTGATGGTAGAAAATGTGTGAACAGCCAGGCGGTGGTAGCGCATGGAAGGCAGAGGCAGGTGGATTTCTGAGTTAGAGGCCAGCCTGGTCTACAGAGTGAGTACCAGGACAGCCAGGACAATCCAGAAAAACCCTGTCTCGAAAAACCAAATATATATATTGTTCATATATATATATATATATATATATATGAACATATTTGTCTTCAAATTAATAAACCTATAATCTATAGTAATTTTCTGACTTTCTACTACAATATGAAAATGTTAAAATTGATTGTCCTTTAGCTAATTATATTAAATCAACAAAGAGACTGTTTTAATTTGTCAATGTGTTATATGTACATATATATTTACTTCATATCAAATATTTTATTCTAGTTAAGTTTGTAATATAATTTTTAAACATTAAAATGCAAATTTTGAAACCTACTAAGCAACAATTATCTCTTCTGTAAAATAAATGTTACATACTTCATTCTGACATACAGGATTCAATGATATAATTTTCCAAAATTTAGTGGGTGGACTCTTGTTTTTTTTTATCATTTATATTTTGTGACAATGTTTATGAACATTCTCTTACCTAGGTTACCTCATGAAAATATGAATAGCAAATGAATTCCATCCTCTTTTCTATCAACACCAATACTAAATCCTTCATCTGAAAAAATAAAAGTAATTCAATTACTCATATAATTTAAGTATACATTGTTATTCTTCTCAATTTTAAGATCATAATACTTTTTAAAAATATCATGAATATCACGACCCAGTGTACAAATATTTGTAGATTTTTCTCACTTCCACCCTGAGAATAATAATTTTCACTTTATATATATGATATTTTTATGACTGTTTCATGAATGTGCCATATGCTTAGTCTGCTGTTGAATTCTTAATCTAAATGGTTCCAGCAGTAAAACATGAAAGTTATAACCATGCTTATACAATGTTTTGATGTAAATATATTTTCCAGTTTCTAGATTAAAATTATATTGTGTCAATGTTGGGAACTTGGTGAATACTCTAACAGGAGCTTTTGCTTGGTTTATATGCTTCACATAGTCATGTATCATGTCTATTTGTTCTCGAGCCCATGTGAATTGACTCACTAAGTTTGTAAAATCAAGATTTATTTTATATATATATATATATATATATATATATATACTAATTATAGATTTACTTCACTCCTGACTATTTTAATGTCTTCAAAATAGTTTCTTAAACTTTTACCCATCAAATAAAATACCATTTGTAGAATGACATGTATCCTTTAGTTGCCACCAGCAGATGTTATTTTGTGTAAATATCTTCACAAGGAGTGGATTTTTAATTATGTATTTTAATATTTTTTCTTTCTTTATGACTGTACTGAAAGTCATCCTATAGATGAGGCTGGTCTAAGATTTCTAAAGAGCCAATGGTTTCTTTTCTCTTCATTTTCACATGTGTAAACATGGACTCTTCTCAGTAGAATTAGGTGTCTTTTTTATGAAAAAACAGATATTGTAGGCATAGATTCCAAGGAAACTTGTGAAGGGAGAATAAGAATCAGAAAATCATGTCCATCTTAGTTACATCATGATCAGGAGGCGAGCTTAATCAGAATAAACCAAAGAGCAAAAGAAAAAAAATCTACTTTCCATCCTTGTATATCATAGACATTTCCCTAGGTTTAGACATGTTAAATCATACTTGCAAGAAATAACTTTGGTGATTAAATATCCTCTATAATGTCAGTTATCAAGTTCAAGTGACATTTCAGTACACATTCAAGATTGCTTTACTTCTTGGAATTCAAAATGTTGTAGACTAAACATTGCTTATTTCATGTAACACAGATTTCCAAACACTGTAAAAGGCTCTGTGTCATATAAAAATCCTTTTTTAAAAATTATTTTATGTATTTACATTCCTGACTTTGCCCCCCTTCTTGGTCACTCCTTCCACAGGTGTTCATTCCATTCCCCCTATTCTTTGCCTCTGAGAGGGTGCTTCACCCCCAGGGGCATACTCCTTCCCTGAAGCCTCAAATCTCTACAGGATTAGGTACATCCTTTGCAACTGAGGACAGACAAGGCCATCCTTTGTCACAAATGTGCTGTGGTTCTTGGACTAGCCCATGTATGCACTTTCTTGGTGGCTTAGTCTCTGGGAGCTCCCAGGGGTTTGTTGAGCCTATTGGTTCTATGGGGTTGTCATCCCCTTCAGCTCTTTCAATCCTTGCCCTAACTCTTCTATACGGTCCCTGACCTCTGTCCAATTGTTGCCTGTAAGTATCTCCATCTGTCTTAGTCAGCTTCTGGTAGAGAGCAGCCATGCTAAGCTCCTGTCTGTAAGCATAATATAGCCTCAGTAATAGTGTCAGGCTTTGGTGCCACCCCATTAGATGGATCTCAGTTTGGGCTGGTCACTAGACAACCTTTCCTTCAGTCTTTGATCCATTATTGTCCCTGCATTTCTTTTAGACAAGAACAATTATGGGTCAGAAATTTTGATGATGGTTTGGTAACCATGTCCCTCCATTTGGGGCCCTGGCTCTCTATTAGAGGGGGATCTCTTAAAGTTCCCTCTCCCCACTCTTGGGCATTTCTTCATCTAAGTTTACCACCATTTGTGCCTGGGAGTTTCACGTATACAGTTTCTGAGGATGATAATCCTTTAGAAAGTCTCATATTTAAATTATTCCTGGTACATTTCCCCCTTTTGCCTCTGCATTATCAAACACTAAATAACATACATGATATTTTCTTCAAAACTAATATGTTGTTTTCAAATTAAAATAGTCATTAGCTCCCTTTTCTCTTTGTCCCCAAATCACTTGCATTATACTCACAAAATACAGTTATACAAAGGTGGCATGAATGTGTGCAGGGGCCAGAAGCTCTGCTCTTAAAATTTTAAGCAGCACTAGGAAGATAGTGAGAAGGAGGGAAGTAGATATTAGTCAAAGTTAAGGACCATCAAGTAATGTTCACATGCATTCTCTTTGATGGCTATATGACATCAAACTAGGAGGTCATATGAAGTATTTTCGAATGAAAGGACAGCAGTGTCTTACTTAGCACTGGATCCTGCATTCTACAATATTATTCCACAAACGATATGCTTAATGATGTAATAGTAGTATGATGTTTATGGCAGAAAAGTCATAGTTTTCTATTTGCTTGTTATACATGAATGTTTTCATGTCATATAGTATAAACCTGATCAAAAGACTATGATTGGGATTATATTAGGCCCTAAATGGAACTCAGAACTCTTGGTTGGAAAATTTTACTACAATACTTTGACAGTTGTTGTCTCTAAAATATTTCATAATGTGTTGATACAACAAGATTGCCTTCATACTTCCATGGAAATAAGTCAGGTGACTTTTTCTATCAGTGCTAGGAACTCAACCTGCACTGGTCAGCTACTTTGGTTTCAGCAATTTCTCACCTAACTACTAAGTTTTCAAGTTCATTTTATCTGGTCACTCCAATTTTCTAGGAAAAGTATGAAAGAACATCCTGTACGGTTCATGACAAGGCACCCAAAAGATTTGTCTAAATAAAAAATTTCAACAGTTTAACAATGAAACTGTATAGAGTGTAAGTTGAGTGTTTGAATTCTCTTTTTTTTTTCCTTTTTTTTAGATATTTTCTTTATTTACATGTCATTCGATATCTCCTTTCCCAGTTTCCCCTCCGAAAAAATTTTTAAAAAATATAAACAACAACAACAACAACAACAACAACAACAACAACAAAAACAAACCCTTGCTCCCTCCCCCCTCCTCTGCTCGCCACCCCACCCTCTCCTGCTTATTGGCTCTGGCATTCACCTACACTGGGGCATAGAACTTTCAGAAGACCCAGAGCCTCTGTTCTCATTGATGACTGACTAGACCATCCTCTGCTACATATGCTGCTGGAGCCATGAATCCTACCATGTGTACTCTTTGGTTGGTGGTTTAGTCCCTGGGAGCTCTGAAGGTACTGGTTAGTTCATATTGTTGTTCATCCTAAGGGGCAGCAAACCCTTCAACTCCTTGGGTCCTTTCTCTAGCTCCTTCATTGGGGACATTGTACTCAGTCCAATGGATGGCTGTGAGCCTCTACTTCTGTATTAGTGGGGTACTGTGAGAGCCTCTCAGCAGACAGATATATCAGGCTCCTGTCAGCCAGCACTTGCCAGCATCCACAATAGTGTCTGGATTTGATAATTGAATATGGGAAGGATTCCCAGGTGGACTTCCTTGTCTGTCCTCAGTGGGGAAGGAAGCACCTAGCCTCATAGAGATTTGAAGGGCCAGAGTTTTGTGATACCTAGGGGGACTCCATATGCTCAGAGAGAAGTAAATGGAGGTATGGAGGAAAGATTGTGGGAAGGGATGTACAGGAGTGAGGCAGAGAGTGGAATTTAAAGTGAGTAAATAAAAAGTTAAATTAAATTTAAAAAAAAAAGAATGACCTGCAAGACATTGTATAGCTCTTAATTACAGATTAAATGTTATAGTTGTCCACAGTCTATTTTCATTTACTTTTGTCTGGTTTTAGTTTTATTTGTTCTTTTAATGTATGTTCTGTGTATATGTGAGGCTTTTTGTATATTGACTAGATAAATGTATGGGAAATGGGGGCCAGGAGAGGCTTTCAAAACCCTGTATTACTCAACTTAAAGATGGTTGTATGCCAATTGATGCAGGTGATGCATACTGAGAACAGGTCCTTTAAAGGTGTAACAGGTGGTCTTAGCATCTGGGGCTTCTTTACATCACCCTTAATCATTTCCTATTTTTTTCTGATAGAGATTACACAAAATATTTACAAAACAATGACACCTTTATTTAGCTGTGTATAGATAGGTTCATTAATATGATCAGCTTCAAATTAAGCAAAACTACTATGTACATGTACTCTTATATAAATGTAACTAATGTCATCTATATTTCTGAAAAGTATCAGATATAATTATCATATTTAAAAGCCAGAAAAATATCACCATAGGTAAGATTACTGGCTGCTCATATGCAAGACTAAAATTTAGTTCCTCATTTTTTCTTATATTGAATATATATTTTTTCATAAATTATATCCTGGGTACAGTTTTCCCTCTCCATATTCCATCAAGTTTTTCTCCTTAGTTCCTCCACCTGTATCCACACACTTTTAATCTAGTATTAGAAAATAAATTGTCATCTAATGAACAATAGTAAAATAAAGTAAGAAACATTAAAAAACATGTTAGACTATCACAAAACAGAGAAATAAGAAACAAAAAAAAAACCCACAAGAAATACATGCTGATGCAGACACAAACATATTCACACACACAAGAATTCCATACAAATCTTGAAACAGAATCCAGAGGATATTCCCTAAAAACCTGTAAGGGAAAAAAACACTAGCCTGGATCAACATTATGAGACAAAACAAAAAAACAAAAAAACAAAACAAAACTTCCAAAGTGTGGATAAAATTGATTTCATTTTCTTATCTTTTTCTTTAAGATTTATTTATTATTATATGTAAGTACACTGTAGCTGTCTTTAGACACACCAGAAGAGGGCATCAGATTTCATTACGAGTGGTTGTGAGTCACCATGTGGTTGCTGGGATTTGAACTCAGAACCTTTGGAAGAGCAGTCAGTGCTCTTATCCAGTGAGTCATCTCACCAACCCCTAACTTCATTTTCTATTGGTCATCTATTGGGCATTAGACCTTCACTTAAGAGTGGTTTATATTACAAAGACACACATTTACAAAAAGAAACTCTTTTTTTTTTTCATTTACAAGATGTTATCATTTGTGTATAGCTTTTGAGTTAGGGATAAGTGTGTGAGTACAATTCTCCTCTCAGCTCTAGTATCTCATCAGGGGCAGATCTTTGTAGGCCCTCTCCATGTTGGCAGAGATTCCATGAGTTCCTATGTATGGTAGCCCTGTTGTGTCTAGAAAATTTTGATTCTTTGGTTTCATCTGTACCTACATGTTTTTATATTCTCTTTCTTTCCTCTTACACAGGGTTATCTGAACCCTGAGAAGAAGGATTTCATTGAGATCTCTTAATTTAGTAGAGGGTTCCAAAGTCTTTTACTCTCCTCATGAAGTCTGGCTGTGGTTCTCTGTACTTGTTCTCTTCTGCTGTAGAAGAAGCTTTTCTGATGTTGTCTGAGAAAGGTACACATATATGTGTATAGCAAAAATCACTTAGGAGTCAAATTGCTGTGTTCCTTTAGCAAGAATGTAGCATTTGGTTTTCTCCTGGGCCTGAGCCTATCTAGTCTAAAGTTTGTGCTTA